>MU827787.1:1774544-1853132 GCA_029204205.1 Desmophyllum pertusum | reverse complement strand
CATCGGCGACGAGCGAACCCGACAAGCTGAGGCAAGAGTCTTTTATCACAACATGTGTGGAAACCTCAGGAAAGCGTCTCTGCTAGTAACGATAGTAACACTAAAACGGAAACATGGAGAGGATAATGGTAGCACGGAAGAAGGTAAAGGAAGTCCTCAACCTGTTATTCCGCTTTTTACGTGAACCAGGCTTATCAGATGCGAGCAGTGATAGCCCAGACTCACGATCTTCCACCTTATTCGCATCAGCGGCAAATGATGCCCAGTTTGTCCACGATAATCAGATTCATGACTTTGGAATCGTGGATTTCCTTAAAGCCCAGCCGTACATGTCCAAGGGCTATGAAGATTACAGCCAGTACACCGCGTGTGCCACAGTGTCGCCGTTAACTCTTAGTCCAAACCCTCCAAGTTTTCATTGGTCAGATGATAGCGATGATGATTTCCTTGCGCAAATCTGCTCACAAGGCACACTAGACGACCTGGAAAACATTTCAAGACGAGGACTAACCGCGCGACCTTGACTGACCTGGCCTGGGAACTAGCGTCGACTACAGGCCTGTTGACCCAGTGTGAATTGGATGAGGAGGATGGGAGGGTGAAGAGTAATTTGACGAGGACAGTATTGAGACTAATGACTTTGGATCGGGTTTTGAGCTCAAGCGAGGAGGACACCACTGCAGTCGACACATACAGTGCGAATGTTAATAGAATCGAAGAGAGAAGACGAGAACACACTAGCATAAGAGGAAGTCCATGCATTGAAGTAAATTACAAACACTTTGTCCCCCCCGCCCCTTTTTGGTAAAATAATTGGGGGATGCAGGGGGGTTCCCATATTTTTTAATCCCGGAATTCCTAATCACAGTAAGTAGACTGCAAAAGAACTGCGTGAAAGACAGAAACTATCAAGGGTTTAAATCTTGGACTATAAGATTGGCGCCATCCAACGGCCATGTTACTTGTATTTTGCAGCATATAAGTACAGTTGAACCTCCTGTAAATAGAAACCCGTAGGACCAGAAACCAGAAGTGTACACTTAGGAGAGGTGTCCGCTTATGGGAGATTAAAAAAATGTAGTGTTTGTATGTGGCTGGAATCATGAATAAGTGTGCGATTACGGGAGTGTCCGTTAGCGGAGGTTCCACTGTATAAAGCAAGGTTTACTGTATCCTGGAGAGACCCAAGGGCAGTTAGTTCGGGCTGGGAGGGGAGGCGAAGTAAACCAAGCAAACCTGTGTTCTTGTGCAGATTTCTGCCCGGTTTACTTCCCCCCCCTCCCCCAACTAACTGCCCTTGGGTCATACTACTGTGGTGTGAACATAAAACACCATGAAATATAAGTCAAAGTGTTCATACAAAGTTTTGAAAGTGAGTCTGTGAAGGAAACGTCTAGACTGCTTGTAGTACGCCCTTTTCTCTTATGGTCCGTCGGGTGTTTATCCTTGAGCACGTTCGCAAAAGATGGCGTATTTGAGAGAGAAAGTGACTGCAAGTAGTCTGGAAATGTCTGGAGTTTTGTGCAAACTGCAACAATTTGTTTATAAAGGAGAATTTTATTTCTGTCTACTCTTAAGGCAGCCTTTCTTTCGAATGGGAGGGAAAACGGTAATCTTGTACCCAGATCTCCCATGGCCACTATTTCGTGCCCCGCGGAGTGGGGTCTGGATACGAGATAACATTGAAAGAACTTTATAGTATGTATGTTTGTTGTTACATAGTCTTTGTCTTGTATGTAGTGCTCATCTCTTATCTACTAGGTAAATTAAACTTCCTGTTTTAGTAATTTTCAGGAAAACTATTAAAATTAGTGAGTATTTACAAATTGCAGTTGCTTCCGTCGTTGATGTTGTCATAGACTTTATCCAGCAAAGACCCAAGCCGATACAGTGTTTATTATAAATGGTCAGGTTTTCCAAAGAGCTAATGACATTGGCCATTTTAATGAACACTAGAGATACTTGTCATCGGCTTCCCCGAGGGGTAACTCTGGGCCACATGGGGGTGGGATGGGGGACTTTGCAACAAATTTTGTGCCCTTGTGGTGTGGGAAATGTGGGGGCCTAGATTTATGATGATTGCAAGACTGGATAACACAGTCATGTCGACCCGCCTGGGTCAGGTCTTTGTTGAGTGTTTGCCTTCCCAAAATACTTGGAGGGGGGGGGGGGGATACAAGAGCTTTGAAATACACAATTGGCAAAGTTCCCACATCAGCCTGAGGTAGTATTCCTCTCGGGAAAGCCGATGAGCAAGTGCATAAACTCGTCCGAGATCAATATTTTAGATGGTAAACTTGTCTGACAGTGATGTCTACTTTAGAAACAAAAAGTTCCAGATCAAATCCAAACTTTCTACAAACGAAAACAATGTTCGGTCACTCTTCAAAATTGGTAGTTTTAGCACATTGGAGGGTGTATGTATGAAGATGTTCAAACTTAGCTGCCTCAAACTTCTCTCAAAGACGGTGAAACAGATTACAAAGGGGGTCCCGAAGGGTAAAATGGGAACTGGAATTTCCCTATTTTTTTCACTGTGGAAATGAGATTTGGGGCACCAATCTTGCTGCTGGGAATTTTGGACAAGCATTAGGCTGGGATTTGAGCAATTTCTCCCCCCACCCCCCCCCCCCCCCCCCCCCCCCCTTTTCAAGGCCCTCTTCAATAAGGAAAATATATTATTTGTTTAAAAGAGAGCTTGGGTGACCTAAGCTATGGAGAGGCAAGAAAATATCCTAAAGAGGGGCCGGAGAAACGATTTTATTAGGGAGATCGGAGAAACGCCCGAAGAAATCAAAGGGGAGAATCGAAGAAACGACGTATAAAAGGAGGGACGAGGGAGAAAGTGTCAGTGTCCCTCGCTAAATCTCTCTTCGGCCCCGCCGTGTGCAAACGTCAGCTTGCAATTGATTCTCTTTATTTTACCTCGAATCGTTAAATGAATCCGTCAGAAAAATCGAAAATAATTCACACGTTCATGACAAATTAAACGCGAAACCACTCGAGCTCTGCACCATTTTTTGCGAAGAAACGGCAGATATACCGGGCAGATAGCAAAACTAGGATTGCGGGTAAAACAAACGTCTCTAATAATCACTAAACAAATCGAAAATCCTCAATGTGCATATCTTTATAAAAAGAAGGGAGGTACATGTCACAAACAGGACGGATTGCTCAGGAAATATTGAATTTTTTTTCTGATGAATTTTTCCGGCAACGTAGCCTCGCTTTGATGTTGGCGGGAGTTTCCCGGAAAAAATGAATTTTGTTGTTTTCGTAGAAAACGAAAGCGCTTGTGTAGGCAATAAATTATAAACAGGCGGTAGTGGAAATTGCTCAAATATAAATTGCAGAGAATCGATCGAAGAAGCGTTCATCGTTTTTATCTCATTCTAGCCATGGATTATTCGAGAACATACAGTCATTCAAATGGAGCTGGCATGAACCGAACGAACATAAATGGGAGCCAGAGTCAGAGTGAAAGTGAGATGGGAAGCCATGCAGAACAACAGTCACCACAGAAAGAAACTTCGAGACAAGAAAGGCAAGTTTGAATTTGTATCCTGATTAACCCTGATTGCAAAGAGATCAGCGCTCAGTCCATCTACCTGTTCGCAGTTTAAAGCCCGGGTTATCCACTATCATCACTTCGGAAAACTCTCGACGACTCTCAAGAAAAATTTGAACAGGTTCAAATTCGATGAGAGCGCACGAGAGTCACTGAAAGTGCATGAGAGTTTCAGGCCAAACGAGAGCGAGAGTTTGAACTCTCAGCAACTCTCACATGCATCATCGTGCCGAACTCGGGCTTCATTATATAATTGTTTTCTGGATTTTCCTGATATAGGAGAGATGGGTTTACAATGTTCAGGCCTGACGAAAGGAAACGAATGCATTTGGCAGAAGGTATTTAAAATTTAATTAGCATGCGGATTAATATAAAGTCTGTCTAAGCTAGTTTTACCTTGACAAACTGCTTTCAGGTTCCTATGGTTTTGCTTCGTTTTCGAGTAAAAGGTTCGTTATTTCATTATATGTGAGATCAGAGTTAATAGCTTAAAAATGTTGCAAATATCGAGAGTGAAGCCGGTTTTTTCTGCTCTTGTTTCAACCTCCGAGAAAAACAAGAAACAAGAGCCGAAAATCACAGGCTTGAGTGAACCAAGCTCCCACATTTTGAAAAGTGATGAATATATCCCCAATTTTCCCAAAATAAACTGCTCCTGGACCCATACTTTTCTGTATTGGGGAAGTTGATAATGCAATGTTACAAGGTTTTAAAATTTGTTTGTTCGGTATTATTCTAGAAAAGGATTTCCTTTGTTGTTTATATTCTAGTGGCAAAGAGGGAAACTGAAGAGGCTAATGCTCGCAGTGAAGCCAGACGACCACGACATATTCATGAAAGCCCTCGCAGAGTTGGTGGTACAGCTGAACACTCGACAGCCATAAACCAGAAGCAGAAGGCTGTCACGGCAGCTAGTAAAGGGTTAGAAATGCAGGTGAATTGCTCAGAGCTTCTGTTACAGTCGGTTTGAATGGATACAAAAGAGAAAGGCGTGTCTGACTGTCTGTGTGTGTGTGTGTGTGGGGGGGGGGGGAGGTTTATTTGCTGACTACTACATCTCTACTAATATCCTCATTTTCCTCAGTTTTCTGGTACATTGCGATAACAATATGGTGATAAAGAGGGCCCGAGGAGGGGGGTAGGGGGTTGTAGTGGTGGAACCAGAAGTGCTCAAAATGGGGGGGGGGGGGGGGGGTTGAAGTGAAGATGGGCCTTTTTTGCTGAAAACAAATTGTTTCCCCTTATATTCCATCAACATACCCCTAGCTACTTTGTTTCACATACTACATGCTCATTTTTGCCCAAATTGCACATCGCAGATAACCCCTTTATTTCCTTCACATCTCATGCATTCATTTTTGCCAAAATCACATCTCACGCATAACCCCTTTACCACCATGAATAGTGTCACTTATAAGTATTTTGTGCATGTAAAATACTATTATACAGACTGAGAGACATTTATTATGCTCACAGTATTCTATCTGCAGTCTAAACCATTGTCTCTGTCTCTGTAAAAAGTTCATATTTTTTGTTTCATTTTAGAGAAAGCGTGAAAAATGGCAACGAGAAAACCGGGAAAGAGAAGAGAAAGAGCTTCAAGAAAAGAAAACAAAAGCAAGAGAGCAGGTCAGTCACCGTCAGTGTACTGTGGTGTGATTATAATGGGCTGTTGTAAGATGTTTTGTGGATTAACTAATATGTAAAATTTCTTCTACTAAAGGCCGAGAGGAATGAAGTTCTGAGGGTTGTAAGAGATGAGGAGATGATGGAAAGACACAGAGAAGCCCACAGATGGTAATTAAATATCAATAAAATGTAATATTTGAAAAAAAGGTAAATTGTGTCGAAGAGTATTCCGAATAGTACTCTGAACAGTTTAATAGGAACACTGAACAGTTGCATATTGTTGTATTTCTCATTATTATTACTATAGTTCACGCGGTTACGCGGTCAGCGGTTTCATAACATCAATAATTATTGTCATGCGCTCATGACCACGAGGTCAGACTCTTACATAAGTTTCACTTCGAAAGCCGACATTGTTGTAATCTGTGTTGAGCTTAGGCGTTTATTTCCAATACAGTTCATTTCTGCTATCTTGAATGCTACCTGGTTTCTCTCTCTTCACTTCTACACTTATCATCGCGATAAATACAATAATAATAATAACATTAAAAAACCATTCAAGTATCAAAGGAGGACGGGTAATATAATTTTCTCCAATATTTTAGAGGGTGAGTTGTGCTTCAAGAGGTTTCATTTAGGTTTGTGTTGTTTTTTTTGGCGGGGAGGGGGGAGAGGAGGGGTGAGTCATAACTTCATTTGCACCTCCTGTCGCTCTTTATTTAATCTGTTAATTGATTTTGGTTCTAGGAAAAACCAAGCATTCCTTGATAAATTGGAGAAAAGAAATAGTTACAGTGGTAAGTTTAGTTTGTATGGTTATCAGGGCTTCAAAAATTAGCCATGTCCAATGAAATCCCAGCTGTGGTCAGACATAATGTCCGGACAATTATTTCAATGACCATTTAAAACTTGAATGATAATTTATTATACGTAATCCATCTGGACAAACTTGGGTAAGATTTTTTAGTGCAGGGGTGTAGGTAAAACCGTAAAACACAAATTATTTCATTGAAATGACTACACAAATGTGTAAAAAAGCTCGCATTGTATCAGCCTTTTGTTAACTTGTTAACTTTGTATCAGTGTTTGCCATCCAACGCAAAGGCGTGTAATATGATGTCCAACCTCATTTTTGTTTTGTCCGACCAAAATGGTGACTTAGTCGGACATACATGTATGTTCCTGAAGAAAAAAAATTATTTGCAGCCATGGTTATCCTAGGCTCAGTCATCCAGCTGTGGGTGTTTCGGTGCGCCCGCATGGAGAGGATCGTGGGTGCACCGAAACACCCTAGGCTGGATAACTGATCCTATGGTTATCCTTACATTGAAAAGTTTTATCATTTAGACAATGTTTAAATAGAATGGCATCCTGACCAACAGTTGCCATTCAAAGTTATAGTTTGAATTGGGGGGGGGGGGGGTGGTGACCACACTCACTGATTTATACACCCCTCTCATTAAAGCTTCAAAGCCCCCCTTTCTTCAAGCTTCAGTTATTGCAGAAGCTTAAAATCTGTTGGAGTGACAATGCTAACTTGTTATTGGTATGTTGTCAGAAGGAGACTACAAAAAAAATGTACGAGGGGCTTTTTCCAAATTTTTTTCTTTCACTTTCCACCCCACTCAATTAAAGTTAAAACTTTTATGACATAATTGAAGGAAGATGCCACTCCGAGCTGATGTGCTTTTAAGATCATATTAATTTCCATTGTTTTTACAGGTTATTAAACAGTACTTAGCACGGAGCTGAAAGCCATTCAAGAAGTATAGTTGATATAAAGATGATTAGTGACTCAAATCCCTCCACTTGTCAACTCAATCAAGCTTGAAACATAAAATTCTCCTTTCTAACTTCCATACATTACTGTGGATGTTCGTTATGAGAATTTGGTGGCACATCAAGACAAAATATATTGCCTAGCTGATGATTCTCAATATTCTCATTAACTATATCTGCATGGTAAGGCCATCCCCATAAAATGTTTTGTTTCCCATTGCCCCCTCTCTCATGAAAGTGCGTCGGTCGGTCCGGTTGAAATATTGACTAATTAATACATAAATAATTCCAAGCGAGCCTTGATTATATTGTCCCCTGACCACCATTTTTACTGGGCTGATTTAGATGTCAGAATGATTTAAGATATAAACAAAGCATTTTAAGCTTGGTAACACCGTGAGAAAAGGTCGCAGGCAATGAATTGTAATTTTTTTTTTTACTTTTTGAAAAAATTGGGTCGGTCGGGCGACGGGAAACAAAACATTTTATGGGGATGGCCTAATATCATTGTGTGTAAAAATAAATTTGTTAACTAAAGATAGTTAGATGGAGTACTCTTAAAAAGTAAAATAATTTCCAACTGCAGGAGATTTGAAAAAAAACTTGTGTTTTTGGAACAACAAAAAATAAAGCATATTTTCCATTTCACTAATAGTCCATTTTACAGTTGTGTGCTTAGAATCCAGGCCTTTGAACAGAAGTGAGGCTGGAAGTGACTTTGTTGTGATACAAACCTTCCTTCTTTTCAAATGTAAATTATTCTGTTATTATGTAAAGTAGTTTCTGATCTCTATCATCTCATGGTCACCCCTAACCTCGCTTTCATACAGAGGCTTGGTTACATTTCACAGAACTGTAAAATGGTCTATTACAGCAAGGAGCCCAAAAGTGTGACCACTTTTAATTATTTCACATTCTTTTGTGCGGGAAACAAATAAAATTTAATTAGTTTGTGTACATTTTTATTTTGTATATTTTCCACTTCAATAATTATTTTATTTAAGTTCTTCGCAACAGGTAATACTGTAAGCTACATGTAGTAGGCAGTAGAAAAACATCTCTCATTTTTATCTTACTGGTAGTTCAAAACAGTGTTGCATCATTGGAGAGGTGAAACATGTAACTATATGTATATATAACAACAATTTATTATAAAAAAAGAGCGAAGTCCTGCAACTAAGGTGCGTTCATTTGGGATCAAACCGGAATAAGAAATTATTAAGCGAGTAAGCATTTGTCTGCGATTCTCATTCTCATTCTCCGGCTATTCGGAATAGCTAGATTAATGACGTGTTGTGGCTAAAGTGTTGAGAGAAGAAAGGGCTTGTGATGGAGCAGAAAAAAATCTGACTGTTTCACAATACAGAGCATGAAAAGCTCTCCAGAGAAGTAGATTATAAGAAAAAAAGTGTGTATACGTATAGGGTAAAAGACTACAAGCTCGTCAGAATATCCGGACTAATAATTAGGTTGGAAATCTAAAAACCTATCTGTTCTGTAATAATGTTCCTATTCCGGAATATCCCAAACATGCCTAAGACAAGTCTCTACACTGAGATCAATAAAAAGCCACATTATTTTACAGTAGGTCATGTGAGGTGTAAATAAAATAAGTCACAGCTGCGTGTTTCATTCCTGGTCATCAATCTTTGACTTTCAATAAATGATTCTCCCAGAGGGCATCAGTTCAGAGCCGGTGGTGAAACCACTTTCTGCTCTGAATGTCATAATTTGGGAGTCCTCATCTTGAAAGCCTCAGTTCTGTTAAAAAATAAAAGTGATGTACAAAAATTATAAAAATGTTATCTGGTGAAACATTCTATACTATACTAATGGCAGTGTAAAAAAACGTATTTAAATTAATTTACTCTCACAGTGCCTCTCTCCACCCAGGAATATGAATGCTTAACCTCACAACCCCCCCCCCCCCCCCCCCCCCCCCCCTCATACATATACAGTTGAATCCCGATAACTCAAACCTCCTGCTAACTCAAACCTTTTCGATCCCCTTGAAGGTTTGAGTTATTGGGATTCACCTGTACATACATACGCATTTCCCTCACATTTTACCTTTCTCCAACTGCAACCTCCCTCCCATTTCCCCCTCTCCAACCTCCTTCCCACTTCCCCTTCAACTTCCCTCCCATTCACCCCCTCCCCCCACCTTCTTCCTTTTTAAAGGCCATGTGGGCAGCCACAAAATAAAATACAAATACCTACTTATTGTCCAGGACTAAACTTGAGCTGATTTTCAATGATCTGATGGAGTTCATTTGGGTTTGGAAGGCGACCTGATTCCAGTTTGGACCAAATCGGCATATCTGAAAATAGAAGTCAAGAAATCGGTTTAGAAATAATATTCTAAAGTCTCGACAAAATTGTCTCAAAACAGAATTCTCGGATATACCATTAAGTGAAACTTCAAAAGCTCCAGTGGATATCAGTTGTCCTTCAATCATGTTTGTAACAAAAAATATGAGAATACAGGCATATATCTGTGTAAAAAAACAGAATAATGAACCACATCAGTACTTGGAGTTACTGTTTAACTAAAGATACCATTTTGGGAAAGTGGCATGGCCAAGCGGTAACCGGTCATTTCGCCTACAAGTTGTTTCGCTAATGACCAATTCGCTAACGTCTTACTGTAGGTCAGTTCGCTAATGCATATTCTTTGTTTTATAAGCGTGAATGGTATACTATATATCACACAATATATATTCTTCTTTCTAAAAGCGACGTTAGTGAAGTGACCTAAGATGTTAGTGAAACAGTTCGTAGGCGAAACGACCGCAATTCGAACAAGTAAACAAAATGTAAATATGTGCACTTACGGATATATAAAGCCCCTTTCACACGAGCAAGTTTTCCATGACAAGTTTTCCTTGCTCGTGTGGAAAGGGAAATTTGGCAATTTTTTTCTTGACCAGTGTCTGTTCAAAAACAAGCGTGCCAGTTTTTGAACAAGGACACTTGTCAAGGAAAAATTGCCAAGTTGCGAAACTTGTTCATGTGGACATGCAACAGGAAACAAGGAATCCCTGGTGCCCAGCGGCAGCGGATCCTATTAAAGACGATAATCTGCTGTACAATATTATTGTTGTTACAAAGAAAAATTGTTTATCGTCCACACGAGCAAATAAATTTGTCAAGGCAAAACTTGTCAAATGAAATTTGCTGTTTATCCACACGAGCAAGGAAAACTTGCTTGTGTGGAAAGGGCTTAAGAGGCAGCTTACCGCATGAAAATTACCACAGATTTCACTATTACATGATCTTTTAAATCAAAACCCTCAGAGTGGTTTGCAAAAGATTTTTGTCAATCATACATGTAATACCTTGTATGGAAGGTGTTTACTCGTGGTAAAATCAAACACTTTCATATCAGGTATGACCGTGTACGATTGACAGAAATATTTTGCACACCACTCAGAGGAGTTTGTTGTAAGGGGTAACCACATTACGTGCATCTTGGTGAAAAGCAAAATGAGCCAAAAGATACATACCTTATTTTGTGTGGCCCAAAGGTAAGCTTGTGGAGGAGCAATATTAAGATTCTCCCAAATCTGTAACCGCTCACCAAGGAGAACAACTGCCATGATTGCTAATTTGACCACACTGATAACACTGGCCAGCATCTTACGGGGGTGGGGTGGGGGATAATTGTCACCTTCAATGCGGACCATGGGAAAGTTTTGGTGAATGAATTGTGCGTACTCTTCAAACACCTTTCGGTACCCTCAGGAATAACTGGAAAAAAGAAGATTGATTCATAAATATCTATCGACTATTACATGTAAAGATATTGACTGGATGTTAACATGAATAACAAGCTTGGATATAACGAATTGGCGCTTATATATAACGAACATATTTATCAGTCCAAGCAGCTGAATGAATTTTATAATTTTTAATTTTATATAACGAACATCAAAATTCAATTTTACAAAAATGTAAGATTTAAGGTAAGATCAGTCTAAACTGAAAATCTCGCTCTCCAAATAGGTACAAAATATTCCTAAAAATAAACTTTTAATACCCAGTAAATAACAAGGCAGATCATTCTCATGATCAATATCTGATTTGTCATTGTTTAAAGATGGATATATTTTTTTAAATCAAAACATGTGACAAGTCATAAATAATATTAATAAAATGTTGACTCTCGATCTGTGTTCAAACTGGATCGCGTTCAGTTGTTCACCAAATATTTACCCTTCACTTTCAGATAAGTTAAATTCGTCAGCTACAGAAAATATCAATACACTGGCCACTCACGTATTTCTTACACGAAAGCAATATATTTTGGCAGAAGACAAACGGCTATTTGCATCTTTTGTTTTGAAAGTCTGAGTTCTTAGCTTATATAAACCTATAATAAGAGCTTTAGTTCACGAGTTGCTTTTATAGATCTGCAAGAACAGTGAAAGAACAACGTGAACTTGAATGTTACTGCACAAAAATTTGGTTTCTGACACAGCAGTCGAATTTCGAATCATGTGCGTTTTACACGATTTTTTTTCCGAATCTATTTTGGTAACTTACCAATACATAAATTTGATGGTTGGTCCAGTAAAAATGGCCGCTTTTTGTATTCTATCCATTTTGTCTGGGTTTGAAGCTTGAGCGCTGGCTGGGAAAATGATCTCTTTTACTGTCATGAACGAGAAAATCGATAAAACTGCCGCGATGAGGAACACATTCGACGCCATGTTGAAGCCGCCGTCGGCTTCTTCTTTCTGACTTGCGTAATGGCAAGACTCTGACGTCACCAGGATATGAGCTTGCACGCGATCCTGTCCCTTGGGGGGCTAGGGTGGGGAGACGCTGACATTTCACAATTTTCTCATTTTATGTTTTCCAGGTTCTTTTGACGTTAACAATTAGTTCCCCCACCAAACTAAAAGTCAATAACTTCCCTCCCTACAAATCTCAGATGTAAAATAATAATTCTATCGATTTATGATAAAAAGCCCCACCCCTCCCCCATGGAATTTTTATAGCTGACCTACCCATTTTCGGATTGGAAATTTTAACATGAACAACTACACTGTAACTAAGATTTTAAAAGCTTCTTTTCTGCGCAGTAAAAACAAACAGATTACAATTTTAAAAAATATTGAGAAAAAACAAACAGAGAATTTCTAACTTTTTGAGCCCACGGTTTTCACGCTGAAATGTACTCTTATGGCATGCGCGCGAAAGCGTTCGCGAAAAAATCACTGGGCTTCTCGTTTTGCCCCCGAATTTCAAAACCGTTCGATGTTTTCATGACCCTTTTTCCGATTTTTCCGGAAACCGAGAGCCGCTGCCGTTGAGATTTATCCAATGTGATACATTTGAGTGGAAAACGATGAGTTACCCATCTGAAGATCGACACGAACGTGATGTAGTTAGTGGCCCAGCAAGGAATCCAACTCAAGACATGGAAAAACACGACAAATCTAAAGTTTTGACCGCTAATCCAGGAGGTATTTTTCTGTTCCTTTATTCCCTTACTGTAATTCTTTGTGTTTTTGATACTTTACCAAGTCCTGTTCGATTGAAACGTTTGTACGAACCTTTCTTTGAAGGGAACATCGAACAGACTTTACAACATTTTTGTAAATCGATCAGTAGTTGTTTGAAGTTTCGATCCAATAACATTTTTACCGCCTGTCCTTTATTGTAATTTACTCATCGTTTTCAATCATGCTTGCGTGGCAAGTTTCACTTAAGACTTAAATTCGCTAAATGAAAATTAAAGTGATCACTCGTTGTATTATAACACCGGCCATTTTAAATTTACTAGTTCCGCTACAAATATTTTCCCGTCAAACCATTACATACATGTTTTCTCGAGTTTTGAAAACATTTTAGCAATTATTAGTTATTATTGACAAAAGACAACCTTGGAATATTTCTTCCAAGACTAGCTTTATATCCTTTCATGTGGTATAGTTTTACAACTGCGTTTTGAAACGTTCGGCCAGTTGCCAAAAATACTGGGTTATTTCCTTGTATGAACGTATGGATGCGTCAAATTGATAATTTATTTACGTATTTCTTTCACACATGTGTTTAGAAATAACAACTTTCAATATTTCCTCAATGACATTGGCTGTTGTTGCTAAAAAAAATCCATACCAATTTTTAGTGTGGTTCCAGAAAATATCCATACCTCCCCCACGGAAGATTTTTTGGAATTTCCAGTTTGGAAAGCCAATAATAGGCTTCATAATTTCCTTTTAAAATTTTTGCTTTTGAGACCCCCTCCCCCAATCAGATGCAAAACCAAAACTAATAATAATGTCATAGTCACTGACCATACCAGGCTTGCCTACCAGCACTGTGGTCACTATGCCATAGACCACATCAGTGTTTCTACATTGCTACCAAACATTTTGTAATCTGCTTATTTTTATTTTATTTTAGTTCCAATGTCAGGCCCTGAGAGTGGAAGTTTTCACAGACCACAAATTGATCAAGCAAATCTTAAGGTTTGGACCAAAAGAATTATTATTATAAATCGTACTACATGTATGATGTTATTCTCACGCACCACAATACAAGACGCAGTGACTTAATATAATGGTTAGTACATTGAACTCTGGATCAAGTGATCCGGATTCGAGTACTGGTCAGAGTCATTGCATTGTGTTCTTGGGCAAGACACTTAAAGAGTGTTTCACGGTTCGACGCATGTGCCGGCTTATCAACTTTATCTAATAAAAAACAATCACATGTACTTCTCGATACTTCAGTAATCACATACTATAATAATTAGTCCAAGAAAAATGACCAAAATTCACAAAAAATTTCAATAGATTACATGTACACCGAGAATGTTGACATTTGAATACCAGAATAAATCGTTCTGGCCAACACTTTATTCTGGTAATTTATTCTGGTATTCATTGTCGACATTCTCGGTGTACAATGTAATCTGTTGAATTTTGTAAATTTTAGTCATTCACGTCGTTTTGCTTGGACTAAATAATAACATACATACATTTTTGTACTATAATAATAATTATTATTATTATTATTATAGTACAAATGTATGTGATTACTGAAGTATAGAGAATTACATGTGAGTGGGTTTTTTTAGATGGATAATGTTGATAAGCCTGAACTTGCGTAGCCGGAGAAAACAGACATCATTTCGCGTCGCAACCACTGGTAGCCCCGCGAAACAGACGTCTGAGAAATGAGCGCCAAAATTGTGACGTAACCACTACCCAGATCTGGGTAGTGCTTCCATCTTGAAAACAACATACGCGCGCGGGATCCACGGGTGCCGCGAGGGAAATTTGTTTCAACCAATCAGAAGCACTACCCAGATCTGGGTAGTGGTTACGTCACAAGTACGGAATTTTGGCGCTCATTTCTCAGACGTCTGTTTCGCGGGGCTACCAGTGGTTGCGACGCGAAACGCCGTCTGTTTTCTCAGGCTAGAACTTGCGCCAAACCGTGAAACACTCCGTTTAACTCACACACACAGTGGCTCTCTCAATAAAATGCAACATCTATTCACACTATTTTATTTGCATTTTTAGATGGGGAAACCTCTTCAGAATCGTCCAATAGCTCCAGCATCAGGTTCTCTTGCTGGAATGCTTCCTGGTAATCTAGCATCAAGTTTTGTGGCAAGTACTATGCAAGGATTCGGTGCTGGTCATCCTCTGCTAGCTTCGATGATGAGGATGCCCCAACCTGCATTCTCCCATGTTCCAGCAGGGGCTGCCGCAGGCGCGCTTGCTGGGGTGACACCCAGGAACACTTCATTGCGTACACCAACTATGCCCTCTGCTGTCAAGCCTGTGGGACTAACCAGTCAAGCTCATGGGAGCGGAGGACAACCGCAGATACATGCACCTGTGACGACAGGCTCCTCGCGTCCATCTTCCCCTGGGACGTCTAGTTCTCATCTAGCTACCTTAGCGATTGCTACATCCATGCATCAGCCTGGGATGGAACACAAGTCAGGTGAAATGCGCGATGCAAGACCGACTATGATGTCTGATTTGGCGAGGAGAGGGGCATCGCCAACTGTCCAGCCCATGGGAGTAGCTCACCCTCCTGTTTCTGTCGGCAACAAAGTCATCTCCATCGTCCCATCAGCGGCTCTTCCTCAAAGTCATCAAGTTCAAAAACCCACTTTACCGCCACATCATCCCGGTTCCGCACATGGTAGTGGACCTGTCGCCAGTGTTGGAGCTTCCGTCAGCAGCAGCATGTCTCACATGCCGTCAGCCGTCATGTCTGGGCATTCCCAGCAGTCAAAGATGCTCCAATCTAACCCTGTCAGTGTGACGCCAGCTATGTTGACAACGACAGCAAAGCACTACACTCCTCTTCCTCATCACCTAGCCTTTGCTGCTCCAAGACAACCTCCCATTTCAAGCTCTGATTCTACTATGGTATGCCCAATATTTTATTTCCCATTATATCATTGAAATTATAACAAAGGAACTATAGAAGAAAGCTACCAGTAGCCTTACCCACAAAGTGTCCCTCTTTACCGGGGCTCTCAGTAGAAGGTAGTAACAGGTGGATTTCCAACGGCTGTCAAGACAAAATTAACGCCTGTTTCAGCTTAAAATTACAAGATTTGCTGTTGCATTGTCTTACACGTGTTGTGGTTGAAATTTATTTTTGGTTTAAAATTTTTCAAACCAGTTTGATTTTTATTTTCCTTTGTTTCAGATTATGGTAATGAATATTAGACAAAGGAAAACAAAAATCAAACTGGTTTGAAAAATTTTAAACCAAAACAATTTTGAACCATAACATATGCATTGCACAGATAGTGAACTGTTGGAGTGCCACTAGCAATGTTTCTTTAATTACATTGTATTTTGTTTACAGAACCCTGCAGATCATGCAAGACTGAGTAAACCCACTGGCGCAGCGTCCCCAGTTACTGTCTCATCTCTCCATGCCAGCACCATTTCCACAGTACCACACATGGCTGGGCCATCAATGAACTCAGGTATTTATTTTGTGTTGTTGTTGTTGTGTTGTTGTTGTTGTTGTTACACATGGGTGTGGCCCAGTCCAAATCAAAACAAATCACTGATAAGCCAATAGGCTTGCAGACAGATTTATTGTTTTTAACCTACAGGAACAGAAGTAATGGTAATGGTATTTATATAGCGCATTTTCCAAAGTTCAAATGTGCTTTACAATTATTCAACTCAGGGGTGAGATCAGACATCAGCTTGTAAAGGCGCCTATGGCCGCCGCTATCAGTCCATTCATGATCTCACTCAACCCACCCAGCCCCTGAATACATGTTAACAGGCCAGACCACAACACCGAGGACTACGTCCCCTGCTCTTTTCGAACAGTGATGTGGGTTCTTTAACATCCCCTGCTAAATATTAAGTATGAGAAGGTGTAGGAGACAAGGCCAACGGCTTAATGTCACTGCACAATGCCGCGATCATCTGAACTGATCAAGCACAGCCAGCATGATCTTACCAGTTACTATAAAATCACGTTGTTTCTTTTTGTTTACAGTTGTTGGAAACGAAAATAGAATGGACAGGTACGGAAGTGATTATGTTCAGTTTGTTTCAAGAGCATTATTAGTCATCAATCTGATACATGTATGAGCAGTCACTTTAAAGGGACACTGTCCCGGCGTATTTGCTCAAAACTGTTATAAATGCATGAAATGGTCTCTAAATCTATCAAATAAGAACTTAGTAAACTCTAACTAAATGATAAAAAGCAATTTCTTCAAGAAATTCCATACTGCAACAAAATATTTGCAAAATTTCAAAGATTTCCGAGCCAAATTTGAAACTTTGAAAAACTGACATCCTGACGTTTTTTCAAAAATCCATATTGCAATCCATTTCCATCCTCGCTGTCGTTTGTCATCCTCACTTCCTAATGGGTTCCTGTCATTTGTTGAGTGCTATTCTACAGAATCAAACCATTATTGTTCAACTTCCTATGATCTAGATATGTTTCTGAGCTTCCCAAAATCATGCTAAAATCAGGACAGTGTCCCTTTAATTTGTTTCACTTTGCTTTGTGGTACTTTATATCTCAACACAATCTTTTCCCCAACTTTAGACCACATCAGGCTATTCCGCAGTTCCCATATCACCCTGGCATGGCAGGCCTGTTTTATCAGGATGCTTTATCGGCAGGTGAGTAAATGTTTTACTGTTTCAGTCTTATGATCAGAGTATTAATTCTCCAAACTGGTTGCCATACATTTCTTTAACCCTTTCACTCCCAAGAGTGCTAAGTTCAAAACTGATTAAAAAATCTTGAATTTCATTTTGCAAAGTTGTCAAAAACAAACGGCACCACATGAAAGTACTGTTCAATAGCTTTCATTTGAATGGGGGGAACAGAATTAATAACCTTCGCAACACTTCTGTCTTGGTTGCGGCGGGGGGCTTAGTTTGCCCCTTGCTGTCTTATTCAATCATTGAATTAATTCACCAAAATGCATTTGAACCTCTCTACACGGCCACCCTGGGGCAGAATTAACTGGCCGTTGTAGAAAGGTGGCCATTGTAGGGGGGTTTCAATCAGAGTAAAGTGTATGGATCATTACACGGTCAAGACAAAAATCCTGGCCATTGTAGAGAGGTGACTGTTAGTGGAGGTTCGACTGTAATGTAATGTACATTTTTATGTCACAGTGCACCCAGGTATTCATGCACAGTATCACCAACAAGCCTTTGGCCCGATGCAGTCTCTTGCTAGATCACAGAGTGTTGCCACATCTGCTGCGGCAGCGGCTGCTGCTCAAGTTGCAGCAGCGGCAGCAGCTGGAGTAAATCCCATGCAGATTATGGACCACCCAAGGCTGTTTTTTCAGCCATCTGCTGCTGCGCTAGGAGTTGGAGGTATGTTAGGTACTGTTTCAGGGCTGGAAAATGTTTCTTCTCAGGATGTGTCAAAAATTAAACAAGACAGTCAAATTTGTTCCGGCACTTCTGGAGTAATGAAAAAATCTTTATCCGAGGTCTATCAATCCATGTACATTTGTAAGTGCATGTGGTTCCCAACTGAGAATTTTAGGCTACCATGTTCCGCAATTTCGCGCCTAACGTAGATGTCGATTAGTACATGTATAACCAACATGGTCCATTTCACACAGACCTCATTGTTCATTGATGATGTTCGGTTTTGTCTTAGAAACTTTTAGGATGTTACCGATTTTTCTGCTTGCTCCTTTTCTAACTTTCACGCTATATTGACACTAGTTCTTGATAATGATGTCAGTAAATACATCGAAACATGATCAAATCGCTTTAAAGTTTGTATTTTTAGTGAAGTGCTCAACTAAACTCTAAAACAGACTGTAAAATCCCGTTTTTCATGGTAAATGAATTTACAATCCTGATATTCATGTTCAGCTTCAGGAATAGCTAATCTGGCTGGGACAGACACTCCAGCGACGGCAGGTATCATGGACATCAGCGGTGCAACAGCCGGAATCTACAGTGTACCAATCTTTAATCTCCCTCCAGCTGGAATGCATGCTGCACAGCTAACAGCTCCTAACCCTAATGCGACATCTCCACGGCCGAGTATCTTACGTAAAAGAACATCAGAGGGGTATGTTGAAAACTAGTTCAATTCGTCATCCTATATCCTCTCATATCCCCATGTGAGGAATCTGGCGGGAAATTAATCATTTCACTCCCGAGAGAGCTACATGTACGTTCAAAACTGAGGAAAAAATCTTGAATTTCATTTTGAAAAATTGTCAAAAACAAACAGTACCACTTGAAAGTACTGCTCAATAGCTTTCATTCGAATTGTCACACACTAGGTTTTCATCCACAGACTTAAAAGTTACATTGTAGAACCTTGTACAGCATAATAAACAGCACCACATGAAAGTACTGCTCAATAGCTTTCATTTGAATGGTCACACACTAGGGTGTCATCCACAGACTCAAAAGGTACAACTACATTCGAAAGAGTAATAACTCTTTCCAAACTGATCTGCCTTGTACTCTTTTGCCTGTCTCCTCCTCACTTGTTCGTTGACGAGTTCCGTTATATTGATTAAATCCCGATTTCCTTGTTGATAAATTTCATTGGCCAGGATATCTTGAAGATTCTCTTCACTTATGTTAGAAGGTGTCCAACTTGTGACATAGCAGAGTTAATGTTCATCCAACATTATTTCTATTTATTTTCATGTTAGGTTAATGTTATATCTGTTTCTTTTCTTGTTTTCTTGTTAGGTTACGTAAGCCTCCCAGCCAGTTACCGTTCACCGCTGAGATGCTGGTGTCCAATCAGAGTGAAGCTGCAGCTAGTCCCAGATCTGATAGTACACTATCTGCACCGCACTCAACACAAAATTCACCCAAACCTGCAAGGTGCGTACAGGCGAATACATCCTTGAAGGTTGATATGGCACTGTGGTGAGAGCACTCGCCTCCCACCAATGTGGCCCAGGTTCGATTTCGGCCCGGAGTCATATGTGGGTTGAGTTTGTTATTGGTTCTCATCCTTGCTCCAAGGGTTTTTTGCCGGGTACTCCGGTTTTCCTCCCTCCACAAAAAAAATTATAAATTCCAATTTGATCTGGAATCCAGGGGCCACAGGTTTGTCAGTCGTGAGACTGACAAACCTGATTTAATTTGATATCGTAAAATTCTGGTTTTAAGCCCTGGGGCAACCTCAGCTGACAAAATACTGGGAGTAACCTACGATATAGTTTAGCATCCCATCCAGGGGTAAGCTCCGGCAGCGTGGGTCAGTTTTGCCAGAGTGCAGCTTATTATCTTATCTTAGACTTCGTTCAAATAATCAGCGCAAAGTGTTTTTTGCTGTAGCTCAGTTCTTCATTTTCACTCTTCAGTGATTCTGGAAGTCAATCGAATGAGTCCGCAGCAGTGACGACCACCAACATCACAACAACAGAACCGCCAGCCGTCAGTCAATCCGCACCGGTGTCGCCAAACAAAATCAAGAGAGAACCTCCCTCCAGCGAGGCAGCGCCCACGTCAAGTGCAGCCACTACACCTGTGATGAATGGAGGTGCTTCTTCAGCTCCTGCCACGCCTTTACTAGCAAATGTCACAACAACGCTCAGTGATGCGGCTTCGCCGAGAAAGAAACCTCGAAAACAGAATGTGTAAGTACTGTATGCCTTGTGGCTCAAGGACGTTTATGAAACAGTTTTCAGTCGATGTACCGTCATAAAGAATTGAGTGACTGAGCCCACGGTGTTTGTCTCAGAAGTTGCTAAGCAACGTGACGTATGTTCATGGCACCATATTGGCATAAAATGTTCGGAGTATTCGTGAGTGCTCAGGCTGTTGTTTGATTGGATAACACGAATCCGAAGCTCTTCGAGTGCTTCAATGAAGATTTGCCCTTGTTTACTCAGACTCGTTTGTATTGTTTCTTTTGTGATTCAAAGGACCACTTTCCCGGAACTGTTCCCTCATTTATTTTTCATGGATTGACAAATTTTATAAACTCAACTAAACGATGAAAGCAAAAAAAATTATGTGATGCAACTAAAACAAGTAGAGTTATGCAAAATTTCAATTGAAGTAATTTGAGGTTAACTTGAAAACATGAAGCTTCGCATTTTCAAGTTTGTCTATACTGTATTGTAATCCATTTCCCCATTTCCATCCTCGCCATTGTTAGTCATCCTCACTTCCTAATGGGTTCCTGTCATTTATCGAGTACTGTTCTACAAAAGCAAACCATTATTGTTGAGATTCCTATGATGTAGGTGTGTTTTTAAACTTCTCGAAAATCGTTAATGAATACTCTTGTTGCAGAGTTGCCACGGAAGACAAGTACGGCAGTAATGTGAACTTGGAACCCGATTCTCCAACGGATGAAGACAAGAAAGCGAAACAAGATGAAGGTAAAACTTACTTTATAGCCTCTAATCTCATACTGTTAAAAAAAGGTATGTTCTAATTGAAGGGATTGGAATAGCCAGGTTGCTCATCAGTGCCAGAGATTATTCTGGTTTCTGTAGCATGAAGTGACTAGGAGTATTGTGAGCATGCACCTTGTGTGAGAAAAAATAGCTGCAGTTAGCCATACCTTAAGTTAAGCCTACTACAGTAAAAACCCGCAAGTAAGAACCTGCATTTTCCCAAGTTAGCCTAAACAGGTTCTTACATAAATGGTAATTAGCACAAATTTAGGCTATTTAGGTTCTTAAATAGGTTCTTATTTTCTGAAGAAAAAAATTACATTGTAGCTAATAGAATTTAGTGGTATTCAGCCTATTCCTTACATAAAATCTGCATACCAAGTAAGTATTTATGTAAAAATGACTGTAATAAGAAAAATTGACGCACTGATCACATGTTGACCTATCTTATTTGCCCAAGTGTACACATTTTTTGATATAGATTTTAGAAAATAAGAACCTGTTTAAAATTTTAGGCTAAACAGGTTCTTGTATAGAGGGGGTCTAACTGGTAAATTTTAGCCTAACAGGTTCCTAAAAACTAGGTTCTTACTTGCGGGTTTTTACTGTATTTATTGCAGCAACTACATGTAATCTTTGCGATTTTTGGCAAATCGCAAAATTTAGTTGCCGCAGTTATTTCTACTCACATTTTTTTCCTTTTGACAAAGTGTTCTTGTTGAGTTTAGTACGTTACTTTTTGTGTTACCTTTAGTTAACAAAAATATTGTTGAATAAAAAAAAATTCAAATTCTCACCTTTTTTCTCACTTTTTTTTTTGGGGGGGGGGGAGTATTTTTTTTCTCAAGCGCTGACAGCAAAATCTTTGAAAAATCGCAAAATTACAGTGTCTTGCTCATGCTTTGTAATTCGTGTCAAACCTGCGCACCCCTTCACGTACTGTAAACTGTACACAGTCCCAATCCAGTCACAACGGTGTGTATCAAACTTGATGTGTTCTTTTTTGTATCCCAACAGCAGACGAGGATTTGAAGTTCATATTACTAAAGAGACCAAAGATCTCCATCGTTGCTAACTACAAGATCAACACAAAGCGGCTCATAACCACTTCCAGCGGTATTCTGATGTCAAGGTCAAAGGTCAGGACCAACTCGTTTCTTTGCATTTGTAGGGTTTCGCGATTTCAGGGTTTTTAAACTTTCACTTGCTTTTCCGTAAAGAAAAAAAAATGATTACAGCTTACTCTTCTTACTACAAGCAGCAGTTTCCGTCAAAATCCCATCTGGGGAGAGGAGAAGGGGGTACTGTAAAATCCCGATAATAAGCCTCCTTCCCCTCGTTTCGCTATGTTTAGAGAGTTCTGCAATGCTTTATTTTTGGATGCACCTGAAATTTTCAAACGCAAACTCCCCTTCACATATCGACCCAAACTTTTTTTACACGCAAAATTCCTTCGGATAATAAGCCCTCCCCCGGATAATACTCCCCTGATAATAATCCCCCCCTCTCCCCCTTCCCCGCAAATAAGCCGACCAAAAAAGCCTTTCGAACAAATATAAGCCCATTGTTTATTATCAGAATTGTTCGGTATTTGATAACTCTACTTATTGCATGGTTTGTATTTGCTCCTCAGAGGAAAGAAAGCCCTCCATACAAGAGATTGCCAGTCAGAAGGGAATTGTACAGAGAGCTAACGGCTGGCGGGTCCAGCACATCGCCGGACAAATGGACGAGCTGGTGAGGAGGAAACTGGGACGAGTCCCGCTTATAAACTCATAATTAATTCATAACCATGAAGGCGGTTTAGATACCTGGTCTTAATTAGAATAGATTTTATTTCTCCGTTTACTCCTTCGTTTTTGTTTGGATTGAGAAGATATATCAAACACTTGAGACAGTGTTTCATCCGATTTCCAAACACCTCGAATTTCTTTAAAACTACTCCGCTGCGCGTTCGTATTTTCAACTCCTTCCTCGGTGTTGAAACACGCTCTCTCGTGTTTGATACAATTAGATGAGTCTAATTGAGTCTTTGAAACTGTTAACTGACATATTATGCATTATATTTTCAGTTAAATATCAAACACTCAGACAGTGTTTCATCGCATTTCCAAACAACTCGAATTTCGTCTATATAATCTCCCTTCTCTGTGTTTATAATTACTTGAGTATTTGAAACCTTCAACTGACATTTCAATGCCTCGTATTTTCAGATTTCCGCAGAACAGGATGTGTTGAAAAAGATGGGGGAGTTCAGAGAGAAAATCCCAAAGGTTAAGCCTGGCCAGAAAACAAAATTCCAGGACGATTTAGTGATGTTAAACGAACTACTTCAGGTGAGGCGTTTGTTTTATGGTTTTCAAAACTGTTTCTCTAGAGTTTGCAGCTAGAGAACATCTCTGACTGTTGTATTTTTTTCTCATTATACAAAAGTCGGTGGGTTTTCAAAGTTAATTAAATAAACACATTAGAATCCTTGAATTGACCATGACATTTGAAAAAGTCGACAACATGAGAAAGATATTATTCTGTCAGTGACACAAGCTACTCGGAAAAAATTCCGAGTTCCCCCAACAGGAGTCGAACCTATGACCTTCCGCACACGACACCGGTCGGACGCTCTACCACTGAGCTACAGGAGACTCGTGGGAGCTAAGGCCATATAACTAGGTTCAAGTGTGACAACATCGACAACATCGTTCTCTTTTCTCGCTGATTTTTTTTCAACCAAACACATTGGATTAAGTGAAAACCGGGCTTCAGACAAAACATTTCGTACTGTGCTTCATAATAACTCAGTGCATGCTGAAGATACATGTACCCTTTTTCTTGACAACTGGAAGTCACCAACGACTGACATCTTTACCTATATTTTTTTAACAGGGTAATATTCAAAGATCGCAGCTAGTTGTTGAGCAGCTTGGAGATTCAAGAAAATCCATGGTTAAGGTAAGAGTGAACACAGGCCAAAGACCTAAGTCAGGTGCTTATTTAACCCTTCGGTTCCGAGCCCGAAGCCAAGTAATCGAACAATATTTTCTTTCAACTTGTCGCGCAACATTGTTGCGTTGCAAGTTGAAAAGTGTTTTTGTGCGTATTACCACTCGAGTTGCAATTGTGCTGTGTTCTTACAAATACATTTTCTTTATTTTCTCATTTCTTATTGGCTGCAAACATTATGTTATTATGTAGAACTCATTGCGTTGGACTCCGGATCGAGCAGTACGGGTACAGTGTTGTGTTCTTGGGCAAAACACTTTACTCTCACAGTACCTCTCTCCACTGAGGATTAAATGGGTACCGGCGAATTGTCAGGGCAACCTGACAAAAACGCAGGGGGGTAATCTGCGATGGACTAGCATCCCATCCAGGGGGAGTAGCGATACTCCTATGCTATGGAAACCGGAGTTAAGCGCCGACCTGATAAGCCTCTAGACTTTGACCTTTTCAACCATCTTAATTCATAATTTATTCAACCATCCATAATTTATTTAACCATCCATAATTTATTTATTTATAAATAATTTGTTTTTATAATTTATTTATAATTTATTTATTTAATTTATTTAACCATCCATAATTTATTCAACCATCCATAATTTATTTAACCATCCATAATTTATTCTCAGGTATTGGATCACAGACAACGCGTGATGGAGATCATTCAGAAGCAGATGAACAAACGAAATCCCAAGAAGAAAAGTCAATAAGTAGAGTATAATAAACACTGCAGACTGAGTATGTTTTGATAAAATATGAATTGCCGAACCCTTCGACGGTTTATCAAATGAATCTGCTTGGTCGGGTTTCAGCCTGGTGCCCCGCCCACACGTTGGAATATTTATTGGTTGTGGAATGGAAATTGACAAGATCGATTTTTGTCAACTTAGCATCTCTTATTGGGATGGTCACGCAACGCTTCCCTGAGAGAAGCGTTGCGTGATGACGCAAATAACGGCTGGAATTCCGGGTCACGCATTACGATATTAGCGCACCAAAAGAATTACTGCCTACGTGACGTCTTGCGTGACATCTTGCTAAGCTTACTCCAAGGTAGTCTGAGTCCACACGTTTCACGTCACGCGCTCAATTCTGAAAAATTTCTGCCATGACCAGCCATCCGACCATGTCCGCCTTAGAGAGGTGTGTGCCTTACAGTGGTGTATTCCCTTTTTGAGAATTGACTGCACGTCCTGAAAAATTCCATACTGATGACGTAGCTCTACAGAGAATCGTGCGTTATCGTGTCTGATTGGCTGCTACTTGCGCGCGAAAATTCAAAACCGAGCAACAACCAATCAGAGACACTACACGGATTTCTGTAGAGCTACGTCATCAGTATGGAATTTTACGGGTCAAATCTCAGACGTCAATCGAGCGGGAGAAGAATTTTAAAATAATGAAGTGTGTTGAAGAAAACTCCAAGAACTAAGGCAATGTTAGCCGAGGGTCCTGATGGGGGTGCTGGATTCTCAGTTATCAGTTAAAATTTTGGTCATTTCTCAGGTAAATTTTTTAGCCATTTGTCAGCTATCAGTTAATTTTGACAGATCTCATTCTCAGTTATCAGTTAAAAGTTTGGTCATTTCTCAGCTAACAGTTAAAATTTTGGCCAATTATCAGCTATCAACCCCATCACGACCCTCAGGCTCACGTTTGATCCTCACACGCGAGCGGCGAAAGCCACGAGAATCACGCGCGATTCTCGCGGCTTCACGCGCGATTCTCGCGGCTTTCGTCGCTCGCGTGAGGCCCCAACGTGAGGCAACGTCTGTCGAGTCAGCAATATGTCCTCGTCTCCTAGCTCCACTTGTAGTATGTTATATTAAGTTTTTTTTATATAAAGTAGCTTACAATTCAACGCGTTCATAAACCCTCCCATGTCACTTTGTATATAGTAACTATTCTGGTTAAGTTATGATAGCGACTGAGATTGTAAGAGGAAAAAATATGTAAAATAACGTTTATACCTGATTAAAACAAAACATATAACAAGTTATGTTTCATTTTTTGTTTGAAAATGCAGTGGAACCCCACCATACGACCACCCCGTTATTACGACCACTCTTTTGTGGTCCGAACAAATATTTTCTTATCTGAAAACCCCGTTAATCCGACCACCCCGTTATTACGACCAACGACCACCTTTTGGAGTCCCCAGTCGTTATTTTCTTTATAAAATTACCCCGTTAATACGACCAGTCAAAATACCTGGTGAGACTGCTGAATGAAAACAGACACAATCTGACAAACAATAACGCATTTTACTGAATGATATCCGGCAAAGTTGCTAGTGATTAGCGTGTTCAATTTATAGTGGAATTAAAGGTATAGTTGTTATGGCATTATTTGAAGGGTGTAGCACCATAATTTGACCCTATCCCGTTAATACGACCACTCCATTAATACGACCAAATTTTCATGGCCCGACGGTGGTCGTATTAACGGGGTTCCACTGTATATCGTTATTTAAAGAATAGCCGGAGGTTGAGAAGAATTTTGTCTAAACGAGGCTTGGTGGTAAATTTTGAGCAACTGACCGAATCGTACACAAGGCCGTGGAAAAACACACCCTCCCCTCCTGAAGAACCTTCTTCCGACGCAGTAATTAAGTTAAAGATGGCGACGTTCTAATTTTTCTACAAAACGCAAACAAGAAACTACATAAAATGAAGTGGATCTGAACTCACTACTACAAAAACTGCGGGTTCAAGCCGCATTACAGTGTCTCTCTTCACCCATGGGTATAAATGGGACCTGACAAAAATGCTTGGGGGGGGGGGGGGGAGTAACCTACGATGAGCTATGTGACGCGTGCCATCCAGGGGGGAGTAAAGCAATACTATTAATAGCTTCATTTTATGGAAACCGGAATTAAACGCCGGCACTGATGAATAAGTTGGCTCGCATGCTAGTCCAGCAGCACATCGCTGTAAACTGAAGACGGAACCTGTCTCCGAAGAAATTGACAGCTGAGCCTATGGTTTTCGGCAGGCAGAGGGATCGTCGTGCGAGTTAAGGAATTTCCAAACGTTGCTATTCTATTTGATCGTGACCTATTCTCTTTCGTGTTGTCTTAGAATAGAGGTAATCATTGCAACCCGCGATGTAGTTCACAGTACCACGAACGTTACGAATATTTTCACACAATCGTCTCTTGGTAACAGTTTTCTTAGCCTTTCCGAACGTTTTTGTAGTCTCCGAGTTTTTTCGTAGCCTTTCCGAGCGCCTTCGTAGCTTTTCCGAGCGTCTTCGTAGCTTTTCCGAGCGTCTTTGTGTGTCCACTGCTAACTTGGAGACATTTTGTTCTGGCAAATCTATCGCTCGGTCCAGTCCTCTGTATCAAGCTTTCTTATTTGGTGTGGGTTGCTGTTTTGGACAGGGCGCATCGCACGTGTTGTCGCGGTTGCCAGGGAAACACGGTTTGCACGAAGCTGAATGTAACGACAGCTCAGACTCCTGCGAAAACAAAAACAAACAAAGAGTTCCAGTGGTCAGTTTTTACATGTAATGTTCATTAAA
The DNA here is from genome assembly GCA_029204205.1 of Desmophyllum pertusum. Lineage (NCBI taxonomy): Eukaryota > Metazoa > Cnidaria > Anthozoa > Scleractinia > Caryophylliidae > Desmophyllum > Desmophyllum pertusum. Next base: position 1,825,758 of record MU827787.1, on the reverse strand, counting down.
TAGTAAACGTTAGTCGTGGAGTTGCTAAGTGACGCGACATATTTACCGAGAGAACCGCTACTCTCTGATTGGACAAGCGGAAGGCGACAGACACTATAAGGCGGGAAACATAAGGATAGGCGCATTTTAGGCGGGAAACATAAGGATAGACGCTTATTTAGGCGGGAAATATGTGGATAGGCGCGTTTTAGGCGAGAAAACTGTACGCTCCGTTTTTCTCCAATCCAGTATTAATAATTTATCAACAAAATATTTAGACTTCAAAACCACATTAGAGCGGTTTTTAATTGAGTGTCGAGAGGAATCGCGGAATTGCTTTAGTTTTGCTTTGCTTTGCTCTGTGATTGGTTTAAAATACTCGCGCCACCTACTCAACCAATCAGATGCAAAACCAAAACCAAACCAATCACGACTTGGTCACACGCGTTTTCCCGCGCTTGGCGGCGGTCACGTGTATTTGCTTCGAGTTCTCATTGGTTCATTGCGTTGTTGTGGTGATTGGCCATTGTGATTGCTTTGGTTTTGGTTTTAAGACACTCATTTGAAAACCGCTCTATAATATAGCTTCTTATTTACTACATCACGCAAAACTGTCTTTCCTTCTTTCTCACCTCATCTTGTGTTAGCTGGAAGTATCCATCACTTCGCGTATTAACAGTTTCTTCCAATGGAGTTTGACATTTCGTATCTGATGATCTGTCAAACTTTAATAATCTGAACAAACGCGATCTGTGAACAAAGATTAAACGTTAATACGAGGTGCGGAAACGCGCGGTGGCCTAATGGTTAGCGCGTTGGACTCCGGGGCAAGACTCTTTACTGTAACAGTGCCTCTCTCCACACAGGAGTATAAATAGGTACCGCTGACAAAATGCTGAGGGTAACCTGCGATGGACTAGCATCCCATCCAGGGGAAGTAGCAATACTCCTAGTCGGCTTCACGCTACAGAAACCGGGATAAGCTCCGGCAGTGTGGGCCCGTTTGAGAAATCTGGAGTTTTATAATCATGTATTCTGTATGTTTACGGAAACGAGAGGAAAATCTAAGAGAAGAATTTCCCGTGCCCTATGATAATTTTTTTGAAATCTGCCATGCTGTCAAAGTTATTTTTATTTCCTTCTTACACGTTACTCGAACTAACCACTCAGATAGCGCTCTTAAAATAGCTCAGCTAGGAACTGAAAATTAAAAATTATCATTGGAAGAGACCCATGCGAAATGTGATATCTGGACATGCACCCCTCCCCTCCCCCCTAACTTTATGCAATTCTCTCCCTACCCCCGACAATGAAACACAACACGATGAAGTTCTTACTTGAGACATGAGACGATTCTGTTGAGGGTAAGAGACAGGACAGCGACAATAAGTTCATAGAGCAGCACATGGTACAGAGATAGATTCACATAATAAAGAAAGAAGAAGAACGTTGGAGCTGTAAACCAGACCTGAGGAGAAACAACGACACACAAACTCGATCAATTAACTTATCGAATCAGCTTTGATTGAAGAATTCTCAAATTCGTAAATAATTCATCTCATAGAGACTACGTTTACACTAGAGGAGATTTTTCCGGATTCGTGACGAATCCGGGACGTTTTGGTACCGGATTCGTTTTGCAGTTACACACAGGTAGACGAATCCGGGATAAAACTGTCCCGGTTTGGCCGCGTGTGCGGAGATTTTGAATCCGGAAATCAAAGTGAATAATTTATATCCGAATACTTTTAAATCCGGAATGCCAGTTTGTAGTGTAAATGGTTATTCGAATGAATCCGGAATGAATCCGGATATTTATCCGCCTGAGATCATATGAATTTCCCCGGATTCATCGATGTGTGTAAACAGTTGAGAATCCGAATAACCCTCCAGTGTAAACGCCGACGAATCCGAATACCCCAAATGTGATGAATCCGGAAACATTAATGAATCCGGAAACTTTTCCTCTAGTGTAAACGTAGTCTAAAACAAAGGAAATCATAACCGTGACGGAGGTTCGGATCCGTGGTCTTACAATTAAGAGCGCCGTACCGTTGCCACTCGACAACGTTTTAGATTAATTTTTGACAACTGTTTGGCATCGTTTTAAAAACTTTCTGATGGCTTCCATTTAAACTAACAAATCAAATGCACGATTTGTGGGAGGCGGAGATGTCAATTGTCAGAACGCGAACGTGGAGCTTGACATCTCCGCCTCGCATAGTTCTTGCATTTGATTGGCCAGTTGAAACGAAAGCCATTAGAAGGTTGTCAAAAAGATATCAAAACGTTATTAAAAGTTAATCAAAAACTTTGTCGAGTAACAACGGTAGGGCGCTTTTAACTGTAATTAGCAGGATTTTTACGATTTTATTTCTCCATTTATTCCTTAGTTTTTCTTTCGTTTGAGAAGATATATCAAACACTCGAGACAGTGTTTCATCCGATTTCCGAACACCTCGAATTTTGTCAAAACTACTCCGCTGCGCCTCGTATTTCAACTCTCTTCTCGGTGTTTGGAAATCGGATGAAACACTGTCTCTCTTATTTGATATACTGTAGCTTCCGGCTGGAGGTATATAAAAGGGTAGGGATTTCACGAGTTGAAGTATAGAAAAGGGTAGGGAAACTGTCATTTAGGTGTTTAAAAGGGCCTTTCAAGATATCTCGAACAGACGCACCTAACGACTGATTCATCTGAATATTTTAAGGGGCTCCTCAAGCGAAAGTTTAGTAAAAGTCGTAAAAGGGATGCAATGTTTCAACTGCAGGTATGTGAAAGGGGTACCATTTTCTATGGAAGGTATATGAAAGGGGTACCTTTTCTGTCAAAAATGGTACATAAAAGGGTAAGGGTTTGGACCTCGGGGTGGAGCCTCCCCGTATAAAACTGTGTTGAGTACTTCCCCCCGGATATTCCCTCGTGCACGCCCCTCCAACTCGCTCATTGTATTTTACTCCAGCGCCTGCAAGATATATTACTTCAACTGAAGTAATCCTTACCAGCCATTCCGTGTAACTATAAAATATATCCGCGAAGTAATAATAGTTTTCTCGTTGAAGTCTCAGCATAACTATTGTGACTATGAACGACGCAAAGATAAAACTATAAACTCCAACCATGAAACGATCAGCTAACGTCAACTCCTGCGAATGAGAAAACACGACAATACGATAGTCAACTCTTCAGTTCAACTTCTAATTTCTCCCTACAATATATAGATGTTATTGAACTAGCGAGAGGTTCATATTGGGGAATATTGGTCGAGTTCTTTTTTCTTTTTTTGTAAGTTTATTGACCGAGCCGAAAATATTTATTATTATTCCCCAATACGGAATGAACAAGCTAGTTCAAAAAGCTAGTTCAAATTTTGTTTTCAAACTTTGCTGATAAATTAATGCAACCATTCTCGGCTAACGTGCGCGCGCCAAAGTTAAGCATATTCTTGCATTTTTCAGGCCACTTTTTAACCGAAATTGTCCACCAGACATAAGGAAAAATGTTTCTACCTAATAAAAAAAGTTTTCCATAAAAGGAATTTGACGAAATGAGTTCGTGAGCAGTCCATCTTAGCGGTCCGTATTGCAAAATTCGGACTCCTCAGGGAACCAATCAGAATGCTCCTTTTCACCGTGGACCAATTTGCCAGTTATAATACACAGTGATAAGAATTAACGCCTGGACACAAGCTACAACACACGCGCAAGCAAGCAAAATGGCGACGGCAGCCGGATCAAGAACAATAAACCTTAGATGTTTAGTGCTTTTGCTCTCAGAGGAGAAAAATGAAACAGATCGTCGTGTTTGTGTTAGAGATTGGATAGCCAGAAATAGCTGATAGTTAAGCCACCAATGCGTACAATGTTGAGGATAGTGTACACACGTTGAAATTGTTACATGCAATGTTTCAGATACCCTGGGTGCCAGAGACTTTTCTTGCGCGGTTTCCGGTTTCAAATCTCTCTCATGGCCCGCGCGAAAAGCCTCTGGAGCAGGGCGCTATTGCTTTGATAACGCCGAGCCAATGGCAAGCCTGCTTAAATGGATTTAGTCCAGAATTTGGACTAGATTGCTGATTGGCTCCTAACGACTCCCTAAGGTATTTTGAATCTAATAGCCTCTGTGATTGGTGACAAGAATAGTACGCTGCGGGGAAAAAAGCCTGTGAATGACGAGGCGATGAAGAGATAGAACAGTGATCGATAGAACAGTGATTGTTGTTGTTGCATGTTGTTGAGTAATCGCGGATTCTGATGGAAGTTTGGAGAAAGCACTTGAAGAGGCGATAGTTAGCGATAGTTTTAAAAACGTTCGACGGTGTCGACGAATTAAGCGCCGAGCAGACAGATGGCATTATTAATTTTTATTCGCCGCAAGGACGTTTTAGCGGCCGAAGGCTTGTTGATATCTGCACATGCTGCCCCGCGAGACTTTTTGATGCCCAAACCAGGAGAGCTTGAACATCGCTTAGTTCGCGCATGCTGTTCGTCTGCTTTCCAGTGGGATAAATTTTCATGATACCGCTCTTTAAAGGAGGTTAACTCCTTGAGAGTTGCCTCATATCGTTCGATTAAAACACTTCTTACAGAGAATTCGCGGGCTGACTGAAAGATCATTGTCGATCGCCAAAAGCTCTGAAACTCTATCTGAAATGTTTAGTTTTCTGGCGTTTTCCGAACGTATCCACCATTAACCACCACACTATGTTTCAGATGGACACACGTTGAAATTGTTGCGCGCAATGCTGCAGATAGTGGACACACTTGCGCACAAGTGATATCGATTCTGCTTCTGCGACATTGATCGCAACAATTTCGGCGGTGGACAACACAAGGTACAGTTCACACAAATTATGAACTTAGGTGATAAAATAACACAACATTTTCAGATCTAACACCAGTAGAAAGACTCACCGGTGTATCAGGAGTTTGTTCACTAAGAGTGGCGTGAAACATAACGGCAGACACTAACAACGAACTGCAAATAAATAAAACAATATCGTTGCGAACGCAAAATTTTCTTCCGAGAAGCAAAAAAATAAGAAAGATGTTATTCAGTTAGTGACACAAACTACTCTGGAAAAAATTCCGAGTTCTCCCAACAGGAGTTAGACTGCAAAACAGTCCGTATTTTCGCGCGAGAGTGTCGGGCTGAACGCGGCCGAAGAATCTGGAACGAGCATGAAATTACGAGTGGGATTGGGGAGAGACGCTACGAAATCGAGTCGTACATTAACTCATAGCCAACGAGGCGTCTCGAGAAAAAGAGAGACTGTTTTGCAGTCTAAACAGGAGTCGAACCTATGACCTTCCGCACACCGGTCGGACGCTCTACCACTGAGCTACAGGAGACTTGTGGGAGGTTAAAAAAAATGTTTCTGGAAATTTTCATCAAGAGTTTGCTTCTGCGACAAATCTTTCCTCGTTTGCTCTCCAAGAAAATAAGGTGGCTGTTGTAGGGAGGTGGCCGTTGTAGGGAGGTTTCAATAAGAGTAAAGTGTATGGATCAAAGCAATTACGATCAGGACGAAAATTAAATCCTGGTTGTTATTTCTTCAGATATAATAGAAAAAAAAACAACCGAACTTACCCATCGATCCACAGTCTCATGGAAGCGTCATTTGGCGGAATAGAAAATGAAAAACACACCTGTAGAGGAAACAGAAACAGTTGATGTTTTCTCGCATAGTTCTCTCCAGCCTATATCAGGTTCAATTGGCCATTTACGAGTTGTTTTTGGCTCTGTTTCAAAACAAGTCCTGGCTTCTCAAATATTTTTTCTTTTGCATGGAAATTTAAAATTGATCTGTTTTATTCCGAATGCCCAACTTTTTACATGTACATGAGGGTTCGTAGGCCAGGATGTATATATATTTTTTCTAGCCGGAGTTGAAATCATTTGTCCACTTCACGACGTGTTTTTCGCAGTACATGCCAAGAAATACAGCTGTTTCGAGAAAGGTTGTCGGAAAAAAGCGCACGCGACAATCCCGAAAGGTAATCTGGGATATGATCAGCAAGGTACGTCCCTGACACTGTAGCTGTCGAACCTACTTTTGTTGCTTTCTTTTAGCCTTCGCAAACATACGTCCATGGCGTCTCGTGCCATTTTCTCAGATTTCCCTGAAATGCTGAAGTCAAGGAACCGTGAACTTAAAACTACCCACAATACCTTTCGGGATTGTCGCGTGCGCTTTTTTCCGACAGCCTTTCTCGAAACAGCTGTATACAAAACTTTATAACGCACGTGCCGGAGAGAAACGGTGACCATTTATGAAAGCAAACTTTCTTTATTGTACCTACCACAAGTACTATAAATAGAGGAGGTAAAAATATCTTGAAAAATGCGGCTCGCTTGTGTCTTCTCATATGAAATAGAAATTCGTAGCGTGACACACCCTGGTCCAAGAATGGGTTATATCTGAAAAATAACACACAAATGAAGTTAAAGACCTGGCCAAACGGAGAGGCAAGTATAGTCGCAAGTTTACTCGCAAGTCGCAAAATAGCCATTTCAATGCTCCACGCGCTGCAGGCGAATTTTTCCGCTCTCTCATTTACTCTTCGTCTTTACGTGGTCGCGACCTCGGTATATTATATACCTACCAACTTTTCCTGAGTCAAATGCGTGAGATTTTTGTCTTTTATTTCCGAAGATGATCCGACGATTTCCGACCGTTGCCGAAGACATCCGGAGATTTCCGAAGATGATTAGAAGATTTCCGAACGTTAACGAAGAGATCGTATCCAGTTCTACAATGTGTTCAGACACGGTTTGGAGGATTCAAACCCGACATATAGCGTTATTTATAGGACTATGTTTCCTCGTATTGGCTCAAGTTTACATATTTTTCGAAAGTGTGTCAGTTAATGCTGTAATAGCTCCAATTTTTCAGCCAGGCGTGAGAAATTGGTCCGTAGGCGTGAGCTGGTGTGAGATCGATGTTTTCGACCGGCAGGCATGAGAATCGGCAGGGAGAATAAGGAGCGCGAAACATTGGCCTGATCGCAAGTTAATGGAGATACAGTTCCTTGTCTCGTTGGGTACCCTTGATACGTTATTTACCTTTCATAGACCATCTGTGACCAAGAGTTTGTATCAAACAGCCAACCTGTGTAGTTTAGAGTCGGAGAAACACCGCCTCGATACTTGAAATCACTGTCGTCAGAGCCCTGGTAAGGAATTAAGGAAATTAAGGCAGTGTATTAATGTTTAAAATTGTTTGTCTATTTGAGACCAGTTTTCCAATGATTTTAATGAAACTACAGTTGAACGTCTCTATAACGGCCAGTTGGGGCAGAATTAACTGGCCGTTGTAAACAGGTGACCGTTGTAGGGAGATTACAGTAAGAGTAAAGTGTATGGGTTTAGTGCATACATATGGTCGGGACAAAAGATACTGGACTTTATAGAGAGGTGGCCGTTAGCAGAGGTTCGACAGTAAAACCAAAGTAACTGGTCCGCACAGTGTGCAAAATTGCGCGTAGTATAGTGTCTGGATATTGCACCATGTACCCACCCCTGAAACTGTTGCACGCAACATTGCGCGCAATCGCTTTCTACTCCTGCAACTTTGCGCGCAACAATATTAATATGGCCGCGGTAGTTCTGATGTTACAATTACCTAACCAAAATGGCAGCGATAGCCGGATCACGTAGCCAAGAAGAAGAATAACACTTTTTGCTGTCAGAGGAGAAAAGACTTAAAAATAAACAGATCGACGTGTTTGGGTCAGAGTTTGGTTATAGCCAGAAGGCAGGAAATAGCTGATAATTGTGCCAGCTTGTCAGGTGAGTAATTTTGGGCGAAATGTTACAGCGTGAGGCCACGTTGACAGTACCCTGGGTACCAGAGGGTTTTTTTCCTTAGGGTTGGACCATTTAACTTCTGAGTGGGGGGGCTGGGTGATTTGGTATAGGCGCAAATTTTTTTTTCAAACCCTTTCATGCGCAATAAATTTTTTTCTCGGGCCATATATGTGCATGATATTTTTTCTGAAGTTGCATGTGTCAGCCCATCAGGTAGTGCCTTGCAGGGAATTTTTTTTCGGCAGTGGTCGTGTGCACAATTTTTTTTGTACAAGTGTGCTAGCAGGATATTTTTTTCAAAATCACCCAACCCCCTCAGAAGTTAAATGGTCCATCGGCGAGGAGCGCTGATGCCACGAAAGCGAATGACGACGGAGCGGCAAAGAAAAGCCGGAAAAAAACAAAGGAAAAGAAAAACCTCTGGCACCCAGGATACGTCGACAGGAAGACATCTTAAGATTACTTGATTATATCTTAACCCTTTCAATCCCAGAGTCAAACCTTGAGTCAATAAATGTGGTTGTAACTTTTGAGTCTGTGGATGAAACCCTAGTGTGTGACCATTCAAATGAAAGTTATTGAGCAGTACTTTCATGTGGTGCTGTTTCTTTTTCACAATTTGGCAAAATGAAATTCAAGATATTTTACTCAGTTTTGAACTTAGCACTATTGGGAGTGAAAGGGTTAAATGAATAAACGATGAAACAGACATATTACGTGCATCACTTTCCATCTGAGTTCCTTTGCTGTCATTTCCATGTCCTGAATGACAATTTTCAACGTTTGGTTGTCATAACTGTGCGGGAAAAAAAATTTAATATTGGATCGTTTTTATTACATTCACAATTTGTTCCTCCGTTCTTAAACACACTTACGGATAGTCTTGAAGATCTGCTGCAAAGTTAAAAGCTGATTTAACTCTAAAATACTTTCCCTCATGACTGGATACCTGCAAGAGATTTGAACATCAGTTTTATTAACCCTTTCACTAGTTCCTTATTAACATGAACAGCACATTTAATTTTGCAAAGCATTTAAAAAAGTACTGCTCAATAGCTTTCATTTGAATGGTCACACACTAGCGTTTCATCCACAGACTTAAAAGTTAGAACCACCTTGTACAGTATAATAAACAGTACCACATGAAAGTACTACTCAATAACTTTCATTTGAATGGTCACACACTAGGGTTTCATCCACAGACTTAAAAGTTAGAACCACCTTGTACAGTATAATAAACAGTACCACATGAAAGTACTGCTCAATAGCTTTCATTTGAATGGTCACACACTAGGGTTTCATCCACAGACTTAAAAGTTAGAACCACCTTGTACAGTATAATAAACAGTACCACATGGAAGTACTGCTCAATAGCTTTCATTTGAATTGTCACACACTATAGGGTTTCATCCACAGACTTAAAAGTTAGAACCACCTTGTACAGCATAATAAACAGTACCACATGAAAGTACTGCTCAATAGCTTTCATTTGAATGGTCACACACTACGGTTTCATCCACAGACTTAAAAGTTAGAGTCACCAATTGTACAGCATAATAAACAGTACAACATGAGTTGCCCCCTTCATAGGAGCAGTAGGCACATGCACATATTTCAGACCTATTGATTCTTGCTCACATTACACTTCTGTCAATAAATTACCGTGAAATTCCAATAATAAACCTACATGGGCTTATTTTTGTTCAAAGTCCTATACCTTTTGGGGGGGGGTGCATATTATGAGGGAGGGGGGGGGGGGCTCATTATTGGAAAGTATTCTTCTTCCTGTACAAACCTCTGCTTGGCCTGCGGTATTAACAAGCTCAAAGCAAGCTCCTCTGAGGCCATCTTTACATTTCTGTTTTGTGTACATTGTCTGTCCTTCGGGAACTGCACATAGAAAAACAGGCTTATATTAATAATCAGTTACACGATGCACGGTGACAAATCACCTTTGCTAATACCAGTATTTTCTATTTTAGAGGGGCACATTTTGGACACTTGTTCATTTACAGATTTCTTTTCCCAGGCCTTGAGTTAAAATGACTTTGTTTGATGATGTCATTCTTAGCCTCCTCGCAGACTTTCTTTGGGCTCGTCACGCAATCTCTGGAGATTGCGTGACGATCCCAAAGAAAGTCTGCGAGGAGGCTAGTCATTCCTGGACGAATGACCACACCTATAGGCCCCTTCTCATTTCTTTTGTCTGTGGTAAATTAGAAACTAGAAACTGCAGGTAGCACACCACTACACCAACTCCGCAGTATGGCCATTACCTTACGCATGCGCACAGCCAAATCACCCGGGCAGTGGCAACCATGGACAGCTGTTTCGGCCTTGTTAGAACCAAGCCATGTAACTTTTTTTAAATTTGTCACATCCTGGCCCAGTGCAGTGGCGGATACAGGGGGAGGGTCGGGGGGGTCCAGACCCCCCCCCCCCCCTATCAAACCTTAGGGTTTTTTTGCTTTCTCTATTATCCATAACAAAACCACCTCCAGAATCCACCAAAATGCACTTTTCAGAGGCTAAAATCTCAATTTGTTCCCTGGGAGACCCCCAAACATCCCCATTCATGCCTTTACTACTGCCGTCTACTTCCAAAAATTTTCCTTCAAGCTTCTTCACATTTTCAGGAAAATCCTGGGACCCCCCCCCCCCCCCCCCCTATCAAATAATCCTGGATCCGCCTCTGCTGTGAGTAGTTAAAATTGCACATGTTACAAAACTTTGCAATGACTCTTGTAAGGGAACACATTAACAGATTCTCAGTCTTGGTAATGCGAGAAGACTACAAAAATTTTACCTTTGAAGTTAAGATAGAAGTCAGCATGAAAGGTACCAGCTTTGAGATCCACAGAATGGAGATTTATAAGGTAAAGACCAATTTCTACATATACTGTCTTCTGTTCGCTAACAACCTCTGGGCATTTTTCATAGTAATACCTGGCAAGAGAAATCAATAATCATGGTAAAAAATTACTGTAGTACAGAATCCCGAAAGTAGCGACCCCACCTCTCCTGTAAGTAATGACCCTTCCCCTCTAAGCAACAACTGAGTTTGACAACCTTCTAGTAATGTGTGGTTCCAGAAAATATCCATACCCCCCATAGAAGGTTTTTTGGTTTGAACCCTCCCACCCCCACTGGAATTTCCAGTTTAGCTGAAGTCAATCTTTCCTTTAAAAATTTTGGCTTTTGAGACCCCCCTCCCCCTCAGAATTTCCAATGACTTTCCTTGGGGTGGGTATGGGTATTTTTTGGAACAGCACAATTCTTGAAAGTATAGTAATGACCCCTCCAAAATAGTGACCAACTGAAAGTAGCCACACTTCTCTTCCCTCAGTGAAAAAAATAAAAACCACATAATATGAACAAGGACTTTAAAAATAGAAAGTCTCAGCTTAGTGTGTTTAATGTTGTTCTCAAACTCATTAATAATTCATGAGCTAATTAACCTATGAGAAGCCACGCATTTCGTCACGTGTATGAGGTTTGATACCCGGTGAAGACCATGTGGCGGGAACGTTAGTCACGTGCATGATTCTGGATATCCAATTAAATGACAGATGAAGACCACTAGTGATCTTCATATGCAATTTTATTGGATATCCAGATTCTTGCGGCATTTATATGACTTAGACTTAAACTAAATAATTATCATGTAAGCATTTTTCAAAGAAAAAAAATAATTCAATGTTTTACCAGCTGGAGTCGAACCTGTGACCTTCTGCACGGTAGTCGGACGCTCTACCATTGAGCTACAAGCTACTTGAATGACTTAGTGCATTAAAGTAGATTATCATCATGCTCGAAATGCAAAATAACAACTTTTCACTCATTAGTGCTTTCTTTTTAAAGCATTTGTTTGAGAAGCAATCTAAAAATCTCGTGCTTCGGGTTTCATCGTGGTATCCAAAGATCTTGAAACAAATAAAAGCACTCGGCCGAAGCGGCCTCGTGCTTTCATTTGTTTCTCGATCTTTGGATACCACGATGAAACCCTCGCACTCGTTTTTTATATACTACGTAAATGATGGAAGTTGTTTATCCAAGATTTATTTAAACCCTCAGAAATTTGACAAATTTGGCAGTAGTACAGAATTTAATTATCTGTAAGTAGCAACCATTCATGAGTAGCAGCCACTACTAAGTGATCTGAAATTTGCGATCTGAGAAGCTTCTAAAACCAAAAGTAAAGGCCCTCACTACATTTGGGATTTCTATATATGGTAATACAATAGCAACAGAAAAACATTTTATAAGTACGTAATTTGCAGATATTATTTAGAGTGCATATATACCTTAGCTTCCTATAAATTGTTTCAATGCTAGGTCAAGAAGCTCATTAAGCCTCTTGTACCAAATTGTCCAGCTGAACAGGAGTTGAACATTTTAATTAGCCTGCTACCAGGAGGTAAGCTGGTAGGAACTGGGCGAAATGGGAATTTTTTGTACACACAACAGTATTGAGGACAGGAAATTTTTCTGTGAATAATAATGGCATTGAGAACATAGTAAAAAATTGTCCCTGTTTCTATTCACTGTTGTTAAACCTGGGAACCGACAAACTGACAAGAAAGACTAGCTGTGACGAAGTTACAATATAAATAACACAAAGATCACTGGTTCACAGTCTTCACACTGTCGAAATATACACGTGAATTGATCAGAAAAAGTGAAAACGTTCACTCAAAAATATATAACCTTGAAGGATTTTCGTGTCCGGTTCAGCCAGGGATGAAATCTACAGTGTTAAAATATTAAATCTCGCCGGAAGACTATAGAGATCAATCACATCTAGACCGGTAAAATAAATAAAGACTCTAAAAAGTCGTGCGATGAAATCACGCCATCAAAATACAAACGGACATGGACAAGTCGGTAAGATCACGATATTTCATGATCAAAAATGTTCTAAATGACACTTGTAGATGGTGTATTACTTGAAGATGGGGTTTAGAACATAAAAAATACTACATGGTGACACTGCAACTCAAGCGTGAATCTCCATGTTGAAGCCAGTAAAGTGTAAGCTTAATTCATGTGCTATCACTTGACTTACCATTCCGTCCTGCACTCGGCCCCCTTCTTGGAACCCGCAAGATTCCCTGACATACAAGAAGCACAGTTTGTACAATTTTCTAGCGAATGGATCGCTCCTGGTTTGTGGCAATGATCACCGCATTTGTCGCAAAATCCGCAATTTCCATCGCTCAGACACCAAGTACAGTTTCTTCCTCGTGCTAAACAGTCTTCGTCATCTACTACAGCAACGGAAGAACCGAGTTTTGACGAGATTACAATTCCTATTATAATACACAAACTGCTGTATAAAATCCCATTCGAGGGCATCGCGATTAATCTTTGGCGAAAACTTTCTCTGAAATTTTAGCTAAACAGGTGAAATTTCCAGTCAATGGCAAAAAACCTGAATTCCAAGTTTTGATAACACACAGCCACGCATGTCCCACAAATGAAAATGACGTTATTTATAAGATCTGATTGGTCGAAAGATTCCCGCCAAAAGAAATGGCTTTTCCCGAGAAAGAAATTTCCTTTTCTTGGAAATTCGGAGAAATTATTCATTTTAATTACGTTTTAGAGAAACGTTTAGCTTTAGAGACTACAAGATCAATAAAATGAGACCAATTTTACATTTCGCTTTCGTGCTTTGCATTATTTATTAGATGAAATGTAAACAAAATATGAATTAGTTTGCCACCAGCGACCCACTGCGTTTGCGAGCATTTTAATTTTTGTCAAAATTGTCTAGTAGCACGCGAAAAGAAAAACAAAAACATAAATTCTGAGAGCTTGGAATGAAATGGAATCTCGTTCGGAAAATTAATGTACGCAACCGACTTAAAAAATATAATTTTTACTGACAAAAATAATTCCATATTTTTATCCAAAATTAGTGGTATCAAAACTATTATAAACTTTGGAACTTGATCAATTTTTTTTCTCAACAGGCCTGCGATTGCAGGGGAGTGGTAAAAATGTTACTTTCCACTACATTATCCATGCTGTCACTCACCCTCCCCTCCCCCCACCAACTATTTGGTAAAAAACCCACTTCATTTGGAATGATCAGCGGTTTCCCACTGAAGCGTTGATTGGGCGACATGACAATTATCATATATGAAGTGTCATATGAAGTATCTACCGAGAAGACAGTCTTTGTGTAACAAAATGGCGGAGCTTAGCGCTTATCGCGATCAACATTTCAGGGTGATTATCGTCTTTCCTTTTCCATTTTCATTTAACTGTTGAGCTTCCCAATGAATAAAGGCCTTGATTTTTGTTTTGCTTGCTCTAGGGTTCACGCAATGATCTCGAAAGGATGTTAGTAACGAGTGGTACATTGTACGTGGGAAATCTCTCATTTTACACGACAGAGGAACAAATTCACGAGTTATTTTCGCGGGCTGGAGACTTGAAAAGGATTGTTATGGGACTGGACAAGGTCAAGAAGACTCCCTGTGGATTCTGCTTTGTTGAGTATCCTTTGCTGTTGAAATGAAGACTTTTTAACATATACTTGCGTGTGCTAATCAGTTTACCCACAGGTTTACCATCCTCTCTCCAGACAGAGGATGGTAAACCTGTGGTCTGTTAATGTGGTCACCGGTATTAGAACTATGATATTCAAATTTCTTAGTACAGTAGTTTCGCTGTGTATTTTTACGAGTTGTGTACAGTATTCGAGCTGTTCAAAATACAATCAACAAGTTAAAATATACGGCGATACTACACACTTGAAGGGGTGGCGAATTTCCCAGCATCCCCTTTGTCGAGTTTCCCCCAGTCCCCAAGGTGCTTGCATATTAATAGGAGACTGACAGACGGCTGGGGACGAGTCAGGTGGTGAATGGTCTTTAAAAAAACACTGGTCTCGCAAAATTTTAGTCTTTGGCCCATAGGTGTCCGTATTAATGGGGTTCCACTGTAGCTACAATAATAATTATTACGAGATCAAGTCCTTAGCTTTGTTTAGATATTACTCACGCGAAGATGCACAAAATGCTGTGTGGTACATTAACGGCACAAGACTGGACGACCGCATTATACGCACAGATTGGGATGCTGGTTTTGTGGAGGGACGCCAGTATGGACGGGGGAAAAGTGGAGGACAGGTGAGAACTGCTAGGTTCTTTGGAGTTATGCAGAGTCAACTGCTGCACCCAGTGCACAATGGCCGAATTGTCAGTGCATTTAACTCCAGATTAACCTTCAGACATACATCCAAAGCCATACCCACGACCGTAGATGGGTGGGAGAAGGTTGATGGAACCCCCCCCCCCCCCCCCAATTTTCTATTGAATTGTGATTTTTCATTTTTAGGTGCGAGATGAGTACAGGAGTGATTTTGACCCAGGCAGAGGAGGCATGGGTAAAAAGACGGAGCAAGGTGCAGGTGTTATTACTAGTCCCCCAGTCGCTTACTCAAAACGCTGATCTGATGCAAGTACGTACTCTGACAGTTAACACAAGATCTGTATGTTTGTGATGTTTAATACTCATATGCAAGCAAGAATCGATGTTCAACTAGCAACACTCATGGCTGTAGTATTATTTTAATATGGCTTCTACAAGAATGTGGACAGAACTATCAATGCAAGATTCTTTGGGAAATTATGTTCATGCTTTGGTCAAGATGCAAGTTTCAACTGTAGTTGTTAAGAATAGTCAAATCCGGTACTTGTCAAGATCCCTAAACAAAATGCTGGGGAGGGGGGGAGGGGTAACCTGCGATGGACTAGCATCCCATCCTCAGGGAGTAACAATACTCCTAGTTGGCTTCATGCTAGAGAAACCGGGATAAGCTCCAGCAGTGCGGGCCAGTTTGGCCCAAGCAAGATGTGATTTTCCAAGCAACACTACAGTGTAATCATTATATAGTGGACTGTGAACAGGTCCCTCTATTTTTGTTGTTGTCAATGTTGTTATTTTGTTGTCAAACATGACAGTTAGATGATTGAACATAGCGACTCAGTGATCATTGAATCAGGAAGGGATTGTCCATAGTTACCACTTGCAAGCAAAAGTTTTATTTATTTTGTAAAGTTTTAAATTTTTTCTACTGTTTTTTACCAATAAATCTGGCATAGCTAATGCTATGAAAGACACGTAATAGATTTGTAGTAGATTCAATCTTCCAGTTGTTGTCATTAATTTATTTTCTCTATAATGACTTATTTACAAACTGATCACAATTTTCATTTTTGACAATATTTTCTGACAAATTAGACATGTCTCCTGCGCCAAAGAAGTTCCTCTTGACAATGTGCCGCAAACACTGAAGAATTGCGTTCCTTTCATGACGGACTTCCGGGGCCAATAGCTGCGTGAAAAGAAAAAAAAAAAAGGAAAATTAGTTTGACTTCTTGTACATCCTGGTTACTGTTCATTAAAGTAAAATGACATTCCACCGCTCAAAACATATATTCTCCCAACTGATTGTCATACATTTCTTGTAATGTTAGTTCTGAGAATTTGGTGTTACATCAAGACAATGTCCCCTTGTTGATGATTTTCTATATTCTCATCACCTGTCTGCTTGACAATGTATTGATAATTGTAGGGAGAAATCACATGCTGATCACTCTTGGGAATCAGAGGATTAATATTGCACTGATACAGAATAGTAAACTAAATAAACTTGACAGTTTTTAAACAATGCACAACAAATATCATTAACATTGTGCAGTATTTCCTAAGGGGGGGGGGGGGGGGGGGGGGGGGGGGCTTACTAGAGCGATTTTCAATTGAGTATCGAAAGTAATCCGAAATTGGTTTTGCTTTACTTCGTTCTGTGATTGGTTTAAAAAACTCACGCCACCTACTCAACCAATCAGATGCTAAACCAAAACCAATCATGGTTTTGGTTTTGGTTTTAAATCGACACTCAAATGAAAACTGCTCTATAGAGTAAGTAAGTAAGCAACTTTATTTTACGAGGGTAAACACATAACAGTTACACTGATAAACTAGTGGCCCTCGATCCTTGGTATCTAAATTCAAATGGTCTAAAATATAATTTACAAAATTTAAAATAGAGGAGGTCGCAGTGCCATGCTTGAGCTGATCGATATTCACTGTCAATACAAGATTCTGTGCATTATGTGTAAACAAAATGTGAATGTCATCTTGTTGGTTCAACATTATGTTTGCTTTATAGTTATCATTTTAGTCATTTGGCGTTGCAAGAGAACGATTATGGCCGCCATTTACAGACAGCATGTGATACAAAAATTACAAGTTACCATACACTGAAACCGAGATTGGGGGGGGGGGGGGGGGGGTGGGCCTTATTCATATTTTTTATAGCTTTACCTTTTCCAGTAGAGTTGACTTCTGTATTCCCATTGATTTAGAATTTGCCTGAATGAAAAGATATGTACACTAAGGTCGTGTTCTATTGGGATCAACCGTTTCAACCGCAACCGTTTAGGTTGAAAGGTTTCCAACAGAACACTTTCCAACCATTTTCAGTGAAACGGTTGCAACCGTTTCAACCTAGTTTGGTGCTGGTTGAAAAAGTTGTAGCCTGAGATCAGGCTCCGAGAGAAATCGCCGAGCGCGGACTGGCTCTCAGAGCCTGATCTCAGGCTAAAAAAGTTGATCAACCAAACCAACCAAAAACGTTTTTTTCCAATGGAACACGAAAAAACACAACCAACCCAACCAACCTAAAACGGTTGACCCCAATAGAACACGACCTAAGTAACTGCACTTCAGTAGTCGTGGGATTGCAGTGGCCTTATGGTTGACAATAATTTATTTGTTATAATTTATTTGTTGAATAATAATTAAAAACAATAATTATCCTGCTCAGTTTTTACAGAATGTTGTCTAATTTTAGCCAACTCGGCCTACAGCCTCGTTGGCTAAGTATCAGATGATATTCCGCACAATTTCACCGGATAAATATAATAATATACATTCAGGCTAAACACGCACCTTTGAAGTATTTTTCCTTGATCTCCTGCGAGGTCTCTTTGATCTGCTGCCTGTCTCGTGTTTCACTTCATGTCTTAATTCAGTTGTACTCTTCACAGCCATTCCAACTTCAGGCTTGTTCGTAGACTTCCTTGAGTCTCTTTCATTTGGTGAACATTTGGTGTGTTTGTTGTTGTTAATTTCTGTTGGCAGAAAATTTATTTTATTTGAATGTCGACTTTTACCATAAGACTAGTTTGTGAAATTTCAATTCCAACCAAAAACAAGCCACTGACAGCATTTCTCACTTCAGTATAAGTTAAGAGCGTTTAAAACTTTAAAAAGTACAAAAGAAAAAGCTCTGGTGGTTTTGTGATGCGATGTAGGATTCTACATTATAAATTCAGATGATATGATTTATTACATATACCTGATGGTTCTTCTTCAACCTCAGAATCGCTGGCATATGCTGAGCAGAGTGAACTTAATGCAGAGATGCCAGACATCGCACTGCAAGGCTCTGCTTCTGCTGTATGTGTGCTAGATAATTCCTTTTGTGTAGATAACCTTCCTTTAGTTTTATCGTCTAAATTTGAAAGAAAAATAAATCTCACAAACTACGAAAATAAAGAGGGAAAAATCTTTTGCAGGTCAACTTTTGTTGATCGACAGTACCAGTGTATCACAGTTTGACTCTTTTGGTGCGGGGGGTGGGAAGGACGTCTGAGATTTGAAGGCCTAAGGGGGTGGGGGGAAGGGTTATTATAGGAATTTTCCAGTACGCTCATTGTGTGGTTCCAAAAAATATCCATACCCCCCACAGAAACTTTATTGGTTTGTTCCCACTCCACCCCCCTGGAAATTCCAGTTTAGCTTCATACTTTCCTTTAAAAATTTTGGCTTTTGAGACCCCCTCCCCCTTGGATTTTACAATGACCTTCCTTGGGGTGGGTATGGATATTTTCTGGAACCACACATTATTTGAATAATTTTTGCATACATTTTGAGATTTATTTTTTATTTTTATTTTCGGGATGGCTTATTTTTGGGGGTGGAGGGCTTAATTTATCGGAATTTTACAGTATGTCACTTGATACTAGGGTTTTAGATAAAAACAAAATCATGTTCCATTTTATACAGTACCGGTTTTCATCCTCTTCGTCACAGCCATCAAGCACCAATGACAAAGGATCTTCCCCATTTTCCATTCTTTTAGCATCATCTGACGTTCTCGCCTGGTTTCCATTCTTGCTGTGTTCTGTGCTCTGATTTTCAGCTGCTCTTCTGTCATTTGGACCCACAGGACCTTTCCTTGTGTGACTTCTATTGTTAAAATGATTGTGGCCACCTCGTTGGAAAGTTCTACCTCCGCGCTGACCTCTGCGATATCTTAAAATAATGTAAAACATAAATATTCTAAGCCATGTAAATAGAGTTGAACCTCTATATAAAACCGCTATAATGGACACCTCCCGTAGGTGGACACCTCTCATAAGCAGACACTTACATGTAGTCATGTTCCCAGCTACATACATACAAACACTACATTTTTAACCTCCCATATGCAGACACCTCTCCTAAGTGGACACTTTCTGGTCCAAGGGTGTCCGCTTACGGAATGTTCCACTGTACACAAATCACTTAATCACTTGTTGTCAGCGACAAGTTCTCAATTCTAGATCTCAAGTTTGACGCAATTTAACCAGAGAAATTACATGTAGACTACTGTCATTTATGCCCAGGGTGCATGTATCCCATGGCACAAGTGGTACCAGGCAGCAGAATTGACTTGACTCAAATTCATTTTTTCCCCTAAGAGGTGATCAGAGGTGCATGTACCACATGGTCACATCAAACACTTTCTACTCATATTTAACCCATTGACACCCGGGCTTTTCCCAAAAAGCGGCAATCTAACATCCCAGATGCCTATTTCTGGCCATTATCTCGACAGTTTAATGTCAAACTGTCTAAAACTTAGTTTAAAACACGGCAACTAACATCCCCTTGTACGTAAAAGCAACAAATTCAATATTTTTCTCGGGCATGCGCAGAAATCAAAATTTGGACATAGTTTTTGGGTTTGAAAAACTCACCTGACTTTAGGCTTTTCTTTTTCTTTTATTTTTTTTTGCCGTTCTTGCTCTCCTTTTTCTCTCATTTTATTTTGTGGTTTTGTTGGCCTTTCAGTCGCCTTTGTTCACGTTGAAAAAGTTTTAACTTAAACGTTGGGAAAAGGGAATTTTTTTGACAAAGAGTGTCAATGGTAGTGAAGGTCGCGTTTTTTGGTGATTTTGGAGGAAAAAATCCAAGTTGTTTTGTGTGTATCTCTGGTCCAATTTAACGTTTTCGTGCTCGTTTAGGCATGGTTTGTTAGACATTTTCCAACTCTATCCGTTGATTATCAAAGACATCCTCTGGCATTAAAAGTGATGACGTCACAAGTGGTACAAGT
The DNA here is from genome assembly GCA_029204205.1 of Desmophyllum pertusum. Taxonomy (NCBI): domain Eukaryota; kingdom Metazoa; phylum Cnidaria; class Anthozoa; order Scleractinia; family Caryophylliidae; genus Desmophyllum; species Desmophyllum pertusum. Next base: position 1,805,569 of record MU827787.1, on the reverse strand, counting down.
TTCGTGGTCTCCTCTTGGCCGGTTATGGCCGGTATAGGCGTCATTGTGTTAAGCAAAACTCCTGAAATCCATTTTTGTGGTCAATTCAACCCATTTCAGCTTTCTATGGATAGAATCGATCAAAATTATATTAAAAGGGACCATTTTGGGTAAAACAAGGTTCTTTGCTTAACCCATTGACACCCGGGCTTTTCCCAAAAAGCGGCAATCTAACATCCCAGATGCCTATTTCTGGCCATTATCTCGACAGTTTAATGTCAAAACTGTCCTAAAACTTTAGTTTAAAACACGGCAACTAACATCCCCTTCTACGTAAAAGCAACAAATTCAATATTTTTCTCGGCATGCGCAGAAATCAAAATTTGGACATAGTTTTTGGGTTTGAAAAACTCACCTGACTTTAGGCTTTTCTTTTTCTTTTATTTTTTTTTGCCGTTCTTGCTCTCCTTTTTCTCTCATTTTATTTTGTGGTTTTGTTGGCCTTTCAGTCGCCTTTGTTCACGTTGAAAAAGTTTTAACTTAAACGTTGGGAAAAGGGAATTTTTTTGACAAAGAGTGTCAATGGTAGTGAAGGTCGCGTTTTTTGGTGATTTTGGAGGAAAAAATCCAAGTTGTTTTGTGTGTATCTCTGGTCCAATTTAACGTTTCGTGCTCGTTTAGGCATGGTTTGTTAGACATTTTCCAACTCTATCCGTTGATTATCAAAGACATCCTCTGGCATTAAAAGTGATGACGTCACAAGTGGTACAAGTTCGTGGTCTCCTCTTGGCCGGTTATGGCCGGTATAGGCGTCATTGTGTTAAATACCCCTAAATAAAGGTACCCAATGACTTGAAATGTAACACCCTTCTAGCTTAATATTATCAAATCAAAATGATGATGTTACTTAATAATTATTATATTAATATTTCTTATTGTTATTGTAAAAAGTAAGCTTTTGCAATAGTCTTAATATTAATAGTCATGCAAATAAATTAAGCTATTATTTACATCACACCCTAAGTAGCCTGCGAGCAAGCTACACCCATATTAGTAGCACACAAACAAAATTTTTAACTCCTAAAAGTACAATGATCATCCTCATCAGTACCGTATATTTAGGGAGCTCCCCCTCCTGGGACCGCGTAGCCTGCGCCAACAAGACCGCCAGCTACGCAGGCTAGGGACCGCGTGAATGTTTCGTCCTTAAATGGTACCAAACATCACAGTTGCTAATGAATCCTTGAGTACTAAGTGCTAATAAGCATATTAGTGACAAATCTAATGGAGGAGCCCTGAGGCCCGTATATATATGGTTGAAAATCATAACAACCGAAGAGCCGAACGTTTTTCACCTCATCCCACATAATTTACATATATACCAACGTACCCCCACCATCTGTTTACCTGAAATTCTTGGTCTTCAAAACATCTCCAGATTGTTTTCTCTTAGCTTCCTCTTCCATTTTTCTTTCTACATTAGCTATAGTTGGATACTTCCTTTATCACATGGAGTAGAAATAAAAATAAAAATAATTTATTACTTGGAGAGGTCTGTTTACTGAACCTTTGTACGTGCCTAGGAAAGCAATGGAGAGGTCTGTATCAGAGGGTAAATCAAGCAACCTGCTCTATGAGTGGCTCGTTAGCCCACTGTGAGGGGTGGGTAGCCTCCGAGCAGGTTCTCTTGTTTTGGGATTCGCGCGATGAGCATGGAAACACGATCATGCTCATCGCGTGAATCCCAAAACAAGAGAGTCTGCTCGCAGGCTAAGGGTGGGAAAACAGGCCCCCCCCCCCACGCTTGACACTCATCGCGTGAATCCCAAAACAAGAGAGTCTGCTCACAGGCTAAGGGGTGGGAAAAACAGCCCCCTCCTCTCCCCCCCCCCCCCCCCCCCCACGCTTGACACTCATCGCGTGAATCCAAAACAAGAGAGTCTGCTGCTCACAAAGCTAAGGGTGGGAAAACAGCCCCCCCAGATTTATTGTTAATGGCAAACCTTTTTCTTTCTTCTTTCCACTTTGCTATTTCTCCTGGAGTATTTAGCTTAATCCTCATTTTGCCTGTTTCATGGGTCTGCAAACAAAATATTTCATATTTTTGTAATCCACAGTTCAGCCAAGATTAGGATTTTTGATTCGCTTACAAGTATGCAGATTTATCATAACCGTACTAAAATAAGAGGGTCCCCTATATACAGTTAAAACCTCTCTATTTCAGGACAGTTCCCTTGGTCCCAGAAAAATGCCCATACATTCTCTATAAAGAAAACCTCTATAATACGGACCCTCTCTAATCCGGACAACGGACAATAAATCTCGGCCCCAGAGAGCAAATTCATATAAAGTTAACCTCTTTATTATGGACACTCCAGTGATGACAGTTTTTTTGGTTACAGAAGCTTACAGATCAAAGTTAATTTATTGTCCCATTATCCATACATGTACAATAAAAATAGCATTTGTTTTCAAATATCAGAAAAATCGACATGTTATCGCCATCTATCATCAAGTTTTCAGTATCGTTGTGACGTCATATTCGTGATCTCTATAATACGGACACCTATCTAATACGACACTTTGCAGCGTCCCTTCGGTGTCCGTATAATTTATACATGTAGAGGTTCAACTGTACCTCTTGCATAAATTATATAATCACATAAATTAATAATTAAAAATACAATTGTGCCTTTAATTTTCAAGCATCATGAAGAAAGAAAAACTCCATTCACATTTAATTTGTGATTTGATTAGCATCCGGTGTATCGAATGATACTCCTAGTCGCTTCATGCTCTGGAAACCGGAGTAAGCGCTGGCCAAATAAGCCATGAAGGTTTGAAAGTTAAGAGGATTAAAAATTGCGTGGGTAGTAACCTGAATCCAGTGCAGTTTGAGGATTTTCCTGCCAGCCTTGAATGTACAACCTTCATAAGTACACTGTTAAATAAACAAGACAACATACATTAATTTGTCGAAGAGAAGATAGACAAGGAATAAGACATTGCAGTGAACAAATAAATGCAAATAAAATAAGAGGATAGCCTAAGGTTCATCTCATAAAAAATTAATTGACCCTTTAACTCTGCAAGTGTCACTGAGCTCAAGATATAAAAAAAATCCCATTTTCATTTTGCAAGATATGGCTATAACAAACAGTAGTCCACATGAAAGTACTGCTCATTAGCTTTCATTTGAATGGTCACACACGAGGGTTTCACCCTCAGACTTGAAAGTTAGAACCACCTTGTACAGCATATTATAAACAGCACCACATGAAAGTAACTGCTCAGACATTAGCTTCATTTGAATGGTCACAAGTCGCTTGAAGTGAGCACTTACATTTGTACAAGCTAGCTAGCTGAAGTACATGTAACAGTCTCTCACAATGATCTACATTGTGTGTTGTACAATGTTACTGCATTATCTCTCTGAATTCATACCTGGACATGAGCGCCTAAATGTGCATTTAGAGTCTCTTTACTGGAAAATTCTTTCTGACAAGCAGCACAACTGTACTCTGTCGTTTGTCCCTACAAAAGAAAAATAAGAAATAAAAATTACACTTCAGTTGTGTTGATGAGAAATATATTATTCAGTCAGTGACATACTGTATAAGCTGCTTGGAAAAAAATTTCCGAGTTCTCCCAACAGGAGTCGAACCCAGGGTGTAAACCAGTCGGACAATATACCACTGAACTACAGGAGACTCGTGGGAGCTAGGCCATATGTTGATATGTGAGTTATGTGTTGTATCAACAACAGCACATATCTAGTTATGTGTGACGTATTGATCTGATCGGGAAATCTGAACTAGCCGACCCCAAAGGGTCTACTTTTAATCGGGGACACTGCATACAAGAAATAAAGAAGAGGTCATAAAGGGGATATCAACGAATTATGATTTGGGCCAAAAATGAGCACATGGTACAATGAAAAATCATAATTTTTACATAAAATGGGCTCAATACCCCCCCCCCCCCCCCCCCCCAATGTTTCTGATTCTCAAAAGTTTTTCTAGAGATCTGTAGTATTTTGGGGTTTGATTTTATAAAATCACCAGATTTCCAGTTCCTACAGACTGACAGATCTGAAATATAAAGAAGTAATCTACCTGGACATTGGTGACCTGTGGTCTCTGTTGTTGTGATGAGTGATTGCCTTGCGGAGGGTGAACCACGTGGTGATGAAATTGAGGTCGTAAAGAATTTACATTCGGCCATATTCCTGGCATAAATTGAGCACCTGGATAGCTAGCAAAAGAGTTCATAGGCAACCTCGGTGGAAAACCCAGTGAGGGATTCGGAGGCCTTCCAAAGAACGATGGTGTTGGGCCCATCATATTTCCTGTAAATCCGTTCATGTTGTTAAAAGCTGCCGGAATGTTTCCAAAGTTCGGAGGTGGTAGCTGCGACATCTTGACTGCACAGAACAGCTCTTGGTTTGGTTCGGAAAATGCAATAATTACGGAAAAGATCGAGCTTCCTCTCAAATCTTTTATCCGCTAGCTTCCAGAATGTTGGCCGCCATGTGTTGTTTCTTTGAAGTCGGAAAAGCTTCGTAAAATGTTCGGCTCCTTTCGGGTCTTCCGAGAAAATTCGGTTAGAATGATACTTCAAATAATGGACTTGATTTGTCCCATTACATCAATAATGTACTGATCGTGGCTCAAGAATGGTGGATGTATCTTCGTGTCATAGAGTGATAAAAAGACAACTTTTTCGAAGGAACGAGACTTTTCTACTGTTAATTCTAATAGTAGCGTTTTTATCGTATTTCTTATGTACCAAAAAGTCGGTTGTGATGTTAAAGAGGAATCATTTCGTCAATTTGGCATCAAAAGAAATGGACTGTCAATATCACATATAAAATCCGACACGTTTCTATTTATAATGGTTTTAACTTCGCCAAACGGCAAAGAAAGACGAGATGCGATGCGAGAAACATGGCTGTCTAATATAAAAACTCTGGATTCTTCAATAATTGCAAGATTTATAGTTGGAATCAAGGAATTATCCCAGGCAGATATAAAGAATTTGGAGGAAGAAAATAACATATACAGCGATATATTATTCTTCCTGAGCTCAAAGATGCTTATAAAGAGCTCCCTAGCAAAGTCTTACAAACCTTCAAATGGATTGATCAGAATGTGAATTCTTCATACCTTCTAAAAGTTGACGACGACAGCTTTGTTAGGCTGGATGTGGTCATGTCAGAACTTAAGAGTACTTCGTCGACAAGGAGATTGTACTGGGGGTTCTTCCGTGGTGATGCGCATGTCAAGTTCGCTGGACCATGGTCTGAAAAGAACTGGCATCTCTGCGATAGGTACTTGCCATATGCTCAAGGTGGTGGCTATATACTTTCCAGTGATTTGGTTAATTTTGTTGCTCGTAACGCTGATCTCTTGCAAAATTCAACAGTGAAGATGTTTCTGTAGGTGAGTGGTGGGGGGGGGGGTGCAGGGGAGCGGGCGGGATCCCGGGGGTAAAGGGGCGGCAAGTCTATGGGAGGTGGGAAAGAGATGGCAGGATGTGTGATTCCCAAGGTGGCACTAACCGGAAAAAATAAGAAAAAAGAGTTCAGATAATTCATGAGTTTGAGTTTGAACTCGAGTTTGAGTTGAGATCGAGTTAAAATCCCTATAAACCCCAATATAAGCTTGATTTTCACCGCTCTCTTGAGTCTGGTCTTCGTTCCTGGCTAACCACAAGCTATACCTAAGCCAGAGTACTATTCAGGCTAACTGAAGGGCTAAGAGTAACTAACTGTCCCCTTCGTGCCATGCGGCACATAGGGCCACAACATCCTCTTTCCACCTAGATCTGTCCCTGGCTCTGTGCTCATGGCTCTGTGCTCTGCCCAGGAGCCCCAACCCAACTTGGTCCTTTCTCTTGTTACAGTTCTTCCAAGTTTCCCTAGGCCGTCCCCTTCGCCAACTTCCTTCAGGTGCCCATGTCAGGGCAATATGAGGATTTTCATCATGGCCCATTCGTAGGGCTAAAACTCGAACTCATAAATTCCCCTGTCCCATGCAGGGGGGGCAGGCAGCGCCCTTTGATCTTGCCGCTTTTCTGCAATACATGATCGCACAAGTAAAGAAATCTGTCAATCATTCGAGAAACGTACCTCTACGGGAGTTTGCTGTGGAATTTTCATCCATGGTGTCCCACAATGACCAAAGTTCAGTTAAACAGCGACCGAATCGTTCCCATAGATGTTTGGACGTGGAATCGCCAAAATATATCTGAACGAACACAAACGCACGTCATGTCAGCCATCGTCCGCCATGTTTATTTTAAACAAACCAGTACTTAGTCTCGCTCGGCCAAATTTCTAAAATGTGCAATCATATATACTAGGTCCCAGGCCTCGCTGCTAGCCCCCCCTGGTCCCATGATTCTTAATGGTAAATAACTATTATTTTACAAAATAGTTTTACATAATTTGTTTATTCTCACAAACCATTTTGGTGACAACCCAAGTTTGTAGGGTTTTTTTCTTTATCATAATGAATGTAGCCAAAAATATTAAAAGAGTTGTACAGCTACACAATTTTTTAAGTAAATGTTTCTATTGTTTGCAATGTTGGGGATATGTTTTTGAATTATTCCATATTTATTATGCAAGAACTTTAATATTGTTATTGAACTTGATTTCAGGAACGTGGCTGGCTCCTCTTGAAATAAATCGAGTTCATGACTACAGATTTGACACAGAATACCGCTCACGAGGTTGTAGTAATCTTCACATAGTGAGTCACAAACAGTCGATTGCTGACATGCACCAAAAACACAATCAACTCAAAGAGAATGGAAATCTTTGCCTTCGAGAAACTCATTTGCGGAATTCATTCATCTACAACTGGTCAGGGCCACCTACACAGTGTTGTAAAAGAATTGGAGGAATACCTTAGGTTCATAGATTATTAGAAATACTGAGTTGTGCCCACTATCTTGAACTCTAAAGGGAAAAGGAAAATAGTTCAAGATTAGCGGGGATTCAAGATAACCGGGTCAGCATCAAATTTCAGGGAAATCATTTAAAACTTTTTAATAATTGAAGGGTCAAGTGGAAAACTATGCTAAGTGAGCAAAGCTGTTTTATTAATTAACTGTAATAATAATTTATTGTACTACACTTGGAAGAGTGTACTGTACATTATTTATTATAAGTAATAATAATAATAATAGAATACATTATTTTATATTATTATAGCGCCAAAATCCAAACGTCCAATGGCGCTCTACAATATATTGATTAAAACAAAAGGTTTATAAAATACTGGAATATTAAAAATTAAAAAAATCAATTATGGAATATTATAAAATGGAATATTAAAAATTATTAAAAGGAATAAAAACGACGTAACGTAATACTAGACATAAGAATACTAAAAATAAAAGTAAGTTATACAATGCAAGTTTATGTATAATAAGCTTGTTTAAAAAGATGAGTTTTTAAAAGTGACTTGAAAGAGTCCAGCGAATGGGCTCATCCAACTTTTCAGGTAAGGTGTTCCACAATATTGGGACGGCAATAGAAAAGTACCTCCGTCCATAGCTTTCTAATTCATATTTGTGAATAGTCAACAAGTTTTGCGATTTAGATCTCAAGCATCTAGTTGGAGTATAGCTTTTGAGAAGATCTTTTATGTAAGAAGGTGACAAGTCATTCAGTGCCTTGTAAGTCAGTCTTGTAAGTGGCCATTTTCCGTATGCAATAAAGGTACAGTACGCTTTCCAGCTGTGTTCTGACACTTTCTGATGTTTTTCCATCAACTTTGATATTAGAGTTTGAGATAACCATGGTTGATTTGGTCCGAGTTTGAGATAACCAAGTTCAAGATAGCCAATAGTAAATGACTGAAGTGGATCTGAACTTTCCGTTTCCCATACCTTGCACAACCGGTTCCTTCCCCTTCTGTTGTGGTTCCCGTCTCTGTGCCTTTTTTGATCATCTATTGCAAAATATTATGCAACATTACGAAAAAAATTCCTACCAGTTCCCGGCACCTGGGAATCCCGCCCCCACTCTCTCTTCTCTCGCCTCCTGTAGACTTCCCACCCCCTTTGCTCCCATTACCCCCGCCCCGTCCCTCCTCGCTAGAAAGTGGACCATGCAAAAATATATATATATTTGTACTCCAGTCGGAAGCGCAGGCATATTTTAAGAGAGCACTGAAATATTCCATTGAGTGTTTATAAGCTGCCATCTTGGACTAGGAAACACTGGAGGGCTGGGACAAATACTTTCCATGTCCCCTCACCCACCCTCTTTCACTCGTCCCAACTCTCCACGGTTTGCGAATCCAAGATGGCAGCTAAACACTTAAATGAAATAAACCATAACCGCAACTCGCAAAATATCCGCGCGTGTTATGTGTTAAACCATCCAATTATTTATAATTATGGCAAACTGGTCCATGATGAAAAGGAGCATTTTGATTGGTTCCCTGAGCTGTTCGGATTTTCCTATACCGACCCGACTAAGATGGACCACTCATGAATTATTTTCGCCGAGTAATTTCCCTTTATAAAACTTGGACAAAAGAAAACTGTTACATATCTATCACGTAGAAAAATTATTTTATATCCTGTCTGACAGACAATTTTACAAAAGTGGCCGAAAAAATGGAAGTATAGGCTCTTTGTTGTGAGCGTTTTATCATCAAATTTTTAAAGAGACATTTATAGGAAAACTTATTGAACTTTTGAATTTTCGCGCGAAAGAAAGAAACCAATCAGAGACACTTGAATGACGTCATCTGTATCTCAACCTCGATCCCGAGCCTATGCCTCGTTTCCAAGATTTGCTCCAGAACTCGTTTGCTCGAGGTTCAAGTCACTCGTGTTGGGACAAAATGCCGAACAAGAAGAAAAATAATCAAGCGAGGAATCCTTTCTACTTCTTTATGGTCTCTCTAAGGCCGCAGTTAGAAAGGCAAGGGGTTGTTTTAGAAAATGGAATGCAGTCGTTAGCGGAAATCGCCGGCCCTCGGTGGAAGGTAAGGCGAAAGGTTTCTTGTAGTCTTCGACATTATTTTTGTGAAGGGCTGATTATGTCTTATGACCTGGTTTATTTAGTGAAAAGTTAAGGACAGTGCATCAATTGGTCATAAATATATAGATCGATTTTAATACGCACTTTTTCAGCTTGCACTTAAAAAGTGAATGTCCTCCGCAGAAATCCTGTTAAGTTTTATGACATCATTGCATTCTATCAAATATCATAAACTCACTGAATCTCATAATGTATAACAGGCCAGTTTCGTATGTCGAGTGTTCTTCACAATAAGCTTCGGTTTTCTCGAGCTCCCCTGTTGTATTCGTTTACATTAAGTTTTGCATCTGCCAAAAGCTCGCTTTTAATACAGAATTTGCCAAACCTGAAAATACTAGCTGTAGTTCTAAAATTAATGTCTTGATTTTGTCGAGGTGGGTTTGTAAAAGCTTAATTTTCATTCTTTATTAAGCTTTTAACCACATGTAAGTTTATATAAAAGTATAAAAAGCCAAAGAAGTTGATAAAGATGTCTCAATAATAAAGCAGCTTGATAAACATAAACACATGTGTACTTACATAAGGCATTAACAATAGTGTCATTGTATTCTGTTGTGTACTCAATGTGGTGGGTCAAGCTGTTTAAATAACCTATCCAGAAAATCTTTCATATGCGCATTATTTTAGATTAATCCAAGTTAAAGATAAACTATATATCACTGTCAACTTATGTTAATAAAATATACAATCCAAAAAATTATATACATGTATTGAACCCCGATTAAGCGGCCACCTACTGTACGGCCAACCCCGATTAAGCGGCCAGCTATCAAAGTCCCAATATCAGTATAATACTGTAAATAAAACCACGATTGAGCGGCCAACCTCTATTAAGCAGCCACTTGCCATTTCCCGAGGGTGGCCACTTAATCGGGGTTCGACTGTATTTTACCATTAATTTTGTAAAATTGTAATTTGCTTTGGTAAGCATGTGCAAACCTTCAAACTCCTTTGCCTTAGCGCGTACAACCAATAATTATTGGTTGTTAATTATTAACAAACTGCACTATATCAATCAGCAACAATAAATATTGCTGATTGATGTGGTACTTGTCTTGGACTTGATCGATCTTCCTATTGGCTTCTGAGAAAATCAACTTTGAAGTTGGTTAATAGAAAATTTTTTGTTTTGCGAGTATTTAATTTTGCGAATTTTATTCAACCGCGAAAATTAGTAATTATCGCGAAAATTAGTAAGAATAAGGTATTCTTAGATGTTCTGGAATATATTTCCCTCTATTTTGAGTCATTTGGAAAATTTGACCGATTTCCGGTCTGGATCCGCGCATGCTATTATTTCATTTCACCATGTAGTCAATGTTTAAACCTGTGTTGTAGGATCTACCTGAACATGAAAAAGAAGTTTATCAAGAAATGGCACGTCAGGATAAAGCAAACAAGAGATATCGTCCTGCTAGGAATGATAGGATGGACTGTACTGGAGAGTACATTTCAGTAAGTTAAGAGCTCTATTAAGCCCCAGGCGGGCTTATTTAATTTTAGGCCTGAAGAACGGGAGGGGGGGGGGGGGGGGGGGGGCTTATTAGAGAGGTCAGATCATAAATTTTCGAGAAAATTCACATTAATTTTTCAAACTTTACTATTACATCACTAACTAAATAAAACAGAACAAGAAATGGGTTATGTATCACCGTCTTACAAATGCAACGTCATTCATACCCTAACTCAATGATAGTTCTGGAAATTAAAGACCATGTTTCAATACAAAGTGACTGAGACATCAGAACATATTGCTGAACAGTCATTATTTACATCAGCCTGATGGAAGGGGGGAGGGGGGTCAATAGAGAGGGGGGCTTATTACATACTTGACTTCCAAAGGGGGGCTTATTCAGGCATAATAGAGAGGGGGGCGGGGGGCTAAATAGAGCTTTTACGGTATATATGTTTTACTACCGTAAATTTATGATAATAAGCCCCGGGCATGTATTTTGTCAACAGGCTTTTTTGGTGAGCTTTTTTTAGGGTATGTGTAACACACATGCAGCTTAGCCATCATATGTGAGCTGACTTTTGTGGTGGTTAATTTACAGAAACGTGTGGATACAGTCAGTTTGAATGAAAAACGGCGAAAGGAGGAGAGAGAAGAGGTGAAGAGAGGATGGTTACCAGGACGAGGTTAGAGCTCAAACTACATGTACATTGCAGGGTTGTCACTAGAATTTAGAGTAACTGGCTGTTTGATAGAAAGTAGCCGACTAAATTACTTCCATGCGAAGCGTGGTTAACGAGGCGCGAAGTGCCGAGTCTCCTAGGGGGTCCTGGGGCATGCCCCGGAAAATTTTGAAATTGTACAGTTGCTCAGATGTGATTTCCTGCAATCTGGAGCACATTCTCAATGGAAATGTTCCATATCTATATTGAGGTAAAATTCAGTCAAAAAAATGGTTGATCTTGTTGTTTGAAAAATTTTATGCAAATGCTAAACATAACAAAACAAACTAAAACAGCCGCTAGACTTCTTTACTTCTGAACCACATGTTGTGTACAAATTAAAAATATTTCGGATGAAGTTTATTTTCGCAAGCGTTTGCGTCTTCTTCGATTGAATAGCACAAAAATATTACGACAAAAAAGGCAAAAAAAGTGTTTGACTTTTCCTAGATCCTCACTTTCGAACAGCTGTTGACGAGTTTATCATGTAGAGAGCCTGCGTCGCTTTCTTCCACCCGAAAATTCAACACGCGAGATCTAGCACGTGCGTCACGCAATTTACCGCGAAAGTGAACAATACATCACATCATGTTTCGTCGAAATTTTACGATGAAGATGGCTTTCATTTTCATACTTTAATAAGAAAAACAGTGTCGCCAGATTAAAAGGCCTGTATATAGGATGCTTTGTGATTCGGTAAGGGAAAATATGAAATCAATAATTATGATTAAATTATTTCTACAGTAGCCGGCGCAATGCGGCCTGACAGCCGGCGGAAATCCGCCGGCTACCGGCTTCTAATGACAACCTGCATTGTAATATAATATTTAAATAATTTATTATTATTTTATGAAGTTGAATTAGATACTAGATACTCAACAAAGATACTGACTTTTACTATACTGATTGATCCATCTTTGACGGCAAATTATTATTATTTTGACACCAAAAAAATTTAATTCAAAAACTTGTTCTTGTGACAGCCACAGTGGTGCTCAAATTCAGGATTGAAACCAACCAATCCAAAAATGTCAAAATTTCCTGAAAGGTCCACAACTTTGTTTGGTGTTAAATTAATTTTGTTGTAGATTTAAATTAATAATTCAATGTTATTGGTTTGTTTATGAAAAAAAAGTTGCCATCCTTTACTGCGGCTTCAATAACATGCAAACTGTGCTCAACCAATGGTTTCATTTTTCGCTGCCATCCATCATCTTAACGGACTTCTCCGGAAACAGAAGTTCACTTCAATGAGTTCAAATGGTCGCATCTGTGGACTTTGATTGGTAGATTTCAATCCATATTGTTCGTTTCTTTTTTCCAGGATCCGTTGGTTGTCATGGTAATAATTATGACATCAACCAACGGATAAACGGCAGTGAAAAACGCAATCGTGAGTTCGCTTATGAACTTTAGCGCAGTAACGCTTTGATTACTTAATTTAATTTCCAAGTGGGCGAGTTCAAGTTGTACATGTAAATTCAAATTCAGTCAGGATTTTTTATTTTTACTTTTTCAGCTGTATGCGATGAGAGGTTCTACATGGTTGGTTTCATGTCGTGTTATGATCTTCCTGATGATGGATTCCTTCCTTGTGAGGTGGGCGCAGTGGAGTATTCCCTCAATGGAGGCATCTTAAGAAAGATGCATTACTTTATCAAACCAGGTTTGTTATTAAAATGTTGAACACAAATCCACTAAATTATTACTGTTAACACTCGCAGATAAGTCGCACCTTTTTTTACCGAACATTGTCGCTCAAAATCAGGGGTGTGGCTTATCTGTGGGAACGTCTGGAAAAGTTGCCTGTTACTTCAACAGTGATTGATCCTCCATGAACGAGAAAATACCAGGGAGGTTATTATTTTTTTAGTACTTGCGTGGTAATTAGTGAATGTTTTCGGTTATGTGCTCTAAACAAATTTAGGCCAAAAATAGTTTGTGACTGTCAAATAGCAATCAGGTTAAAAAAAGGTTTTAAAGTCTATCTATCTACCAGACAGGTGGCTCATCAAGCTAGTTCTTAATTCTGGTTTCCATAGCATGAAGCAACTAGATTAGTCCATCGCTGATAACTTATTATTATTATTATTATTATTTTTGTATGTACCCATGATTAATACCCCTGGGTAAAGAGAGGACACTGTGTGAGTAAAGTATCTAGTGCAATAACACAACACAGTGACCCTGGCCAGCGCTCAAACCCAGAGATCTGGAGTCCAATGTGTTAACCATTAGGCCACTGTATATAAAAAATAAAAATAAAAAATAAAAATAATAAATAATAAATAATAAATAAATAATAAAAAATAAAAAAATTAAAATTAAAATTAAATAAAAATTAAAAAAAATAAAAATTAGGCCACTGTATCACGAAATACATGTAACTTAGGAATCAGAGTTAAAAAGAGTGAACAAATACTAATTAAAAGCTTGGAACCAAGATGTTTTCAATTGAAGGGCAAGTGGAAAACTATGCTAAGTGAGCAAAGCGCATTTGCTCACTTAGCATAGTTTTCCACTTGGCCCTTCAATTGAAATCTAGAGTGCAATAAATAATATTACATGTATATAGCAAGATTTTAACAGGCGATGGTTACGGCACTTTTGTTTTCTTGTAGGTGAAATTAAAGTAGGCCTTCGATATACAGCCATGAGTACAAGTGAGTATTGCCGCCAATCTTTGTAAACTAAAACTGTCAATACCCTGCGAGGTTTTGCCTAATTAGTTTTTTTCATTTGGGTGTCTTACCTCGCAACTCTCTTACAGTACAAGGGATATTTTTGAGGGACTTGAAGGTAACCTAAAGTGGATGTCCATAGGGTTGCCTATCGGGAAATCTTTAGGGGGCCATAATACATACCCTATTAATTCATTTGAAGAGTGAATCCTCCCAAAAACAAACCCCAAGTTTTGGGCCTGAAATGATTTTTCTAGTTTTTACACTGACCAATGATAATCAGCACATGGCCCCCTAAAGACCCTTGTGACAAAAAACAGTCTTTTGAATTTGCCAGAAATGTTATTCACCGATTGCATGAAGTTGTTTGCTATATAAAAGAAGTTCCGATATAAAAGAGGTATAAGTTACACTATAAAAGAGGCTTGGCCTGGCCATTCTCACACCTTAGTGTGTCAACAGCTGACAAACAACCTGCACTGAGTGAGAACGTGTGGAAAGAAATGATGGGATATTTTAAGCTTGGTAGAAAGATGTTAATCAGTCAGCGATATAGGCTACTTGGAAAAAAATTCCGAGTTCTCCCAACGGAGTCAAACCTACAACCTTCCGCACACCAGTTGGATACTCTACCACTGAGCTACAGGAGGCTTGTTTGAGCTGCAATGTACAGTAGGCCATATACAACTGTACTATTTTATGGAATCGATCGCAAGAGGCAAAGGTTTCAAAAACACTGTGTTCTTTTCTAGGTGAAAGAACTCATCAGATCCCAGTGGAGGGTTTGGCTAAGAAAGATGACACCTATCGCAAGATCTGGCTGGACCTGTTGCATTTTGTTAATCCAGAACAGACAGTCATTTTTCCTCCTGTATATTGCAGGGTATGCATTGTGATTCCTGTAGGGCAATCTTTGTATATGTTGTGGTTTAAATTTATTTTTGGTTTAAATTTTTTAAACCAGTTTGATTTTGATTTTCCTTTGTCTCAGATTATGGTAATGAATATGAGACAAAGGAAAATAAAAATAAAACTGGTTTGAAAATTTTTTTAAACCAAAAAAAATTGAACCACAACATTTTCATCAGCATAAATTTACAGAAAATTAAATTTAGTCTGACAAACTTATAGATACAATAAATTGATAGCGAATGCGCTAATTAGTAACTGTAGCAAATTTGAAAGGAATACATTGAATACTAAACAAGTTATTTCCTTTTGAATGCCATCATAATTAACAGACATTAGTGTGGCTGGGTAGCAAGTGTTACCACACTGACGCAGCCATACAGATGTTTGTAAAATGTGTGTCCGCTAGTCCGCTATAGTGTCCACTAGCTTGAAAACCTGCTTCAAACGACGTAGTCAAAATGTTGCAACTTTTGACTGCATCGTTTGAAGCAGGTTTCATGACTGTTCCTTTTAAAACTTGGCATGATAACTAAATTTTGGCATGCTCTTTGTAGTTATGATTGATGTCCGTTTTGTAATCGGGAACAAGAACTTATTTCTAAATCCAGATGTTAACACTGGCAGTGTGAGCCAGTTTGGCTTTGAACGGCTTTACCCTATCCGCAGGATTTTTTTTTTTTAACGGCCCTTATTTATAAATTGATATAAATTACAATAAATCAATGCAGTTCTAATTAAACACGGATATACTAACACAGGACACACAAGGATTTAATTAATTAGTTTTTGTCTGTTTCTCCACAGATTTCAGAAACAAAACAAAACTGAGTACTGTCTGCAATGGTTGGCTAGAAAAGCGGGTTAGAGAACTATTATTGTAGAAAAAATAATTGTCCGTAATGCGTATGTGTGTGGGCTTACGGGTTGTTTTCATTGACCATTTCTTGTATAATTGATACCAGAAAAGTACTTTTCAGTTGGACTCCCGATGTAACATAGTGTAATTTGCATAGGCGTAGTGTAATACCAGCGTGCTCATGTATATAGTATATAATTATTAGTAACTTTGCAAGTCGACACTCATTGTTATTCACGCTCATCTTGAACTGAGCTCCTTCACTATTAAACGTTACACCCGATAACTCAAACTTTCAAGGGAAATTGAAAAACCTTAAGTTTTGAGTTATCGGGAGTTATTGAGGGTAAAATTAGTAGGAAAATGACCTGGAGGGAAAACAAATTTACTTCAAGTTAGCAGGAGGAGGTTCAAGTTATCGGGTTTGAGGTATTGGGAGTCAACTGTATTATTATAGCATGTCCATTACACTGTGAAATGAGGTCCAAACTGCTTTATGATCTGTGTAGAATGGTTTCAAAACAGCTGCCTGTACATTTGTATATCTAAGTGAGCTTCATGTATGTTTGTGTAGATGTGATCAATTACTGTTTTGTTGTCAGCTGTTTATGTTGATATAAACTGTTTGTAGTGTTATTAGACTCCTCCACTTCTACCACTTTGTGATATTTTCGAGTTTTTGGAATTCTGATAGACCTCGCAAAGAGCTTTCATTGATTTCCCCAAAAATATACCTCAAAATGTTATTTCAGTGGAAAGTTATTGAACATGAAAGATTTCCTTCAGTGCTCCATATACAGATGGTCTGTAGGGGTGGCTTATAACTTATAATAACCTTCAATCTGTTTTGCTCAAACTTGTAATCGTAAGTTAAAACAAAAAAAACTCATAACCGTGATGGTTGTTTGGATATTTGATCTTAATTAGCATCGATTTTTACAATTTTATATCTTTGTTTTCTCTTGGTTTTAGTTTTGATTTCAAGAGAAGATATATCAAACACTCGAGACAGTGTTTTCATCACATTTCCAAACACCTCAAATTTCCTCAAAAATACTTCACTGCACGTCGTATTTTCAACTCTCTTCTTGTTATTTGGAAATGCCATGACACAATGTATCTCGTGTTTGACATATTACATACATGTAGTAAAGTGGTGGTGTTGTTTTTCATTTAGAGGTGCCAAAACAAACTGAAGAAGGTGTATGAACTGGAGGGCCTCGTGTGTGACCTACACTCACATTTCACTGCTGGCTCTGGTAGTACCATGGGAATTTCAAAATCAAAGGCAACAGAACTCATCTCTAGTACGATTTTTGACTACGAACCTAATTCAAGGTACTATTTGGACAAATACGTTTTTGCTAATAAAATTAGGGCTTTCACTAATTTTCAATGTAGTTGGAAAAATGAAAACGTAATGTATGTATCTGGGGACAAAAATATTGTTAGTTAATTCTACCTTTTAGTTGTGGGAGGCTTGATGGCCGAACGTGGTGGCCTAGCGTGTTGGACTCTGGGTTGAGCAGTCTGCGTTCGAACGCCAGGCTGGCCTGGGGCTTAAAAATTGTGTTTATATGGAATCTGTGATATGCTCCGGCAGTGTAGACCAGTTTGGCTTGAGTGGGGCTTACACACCCATAATCTCTTATCACTGCAGTGGATGTAACTATAGAGTGTGTTTTTGCTAGTTTAACACCCTCAGTTGTTTCTGATAAATATGTAAAGGAAAGAAAAAATAATTTTAATCTCTTTCTTCAACATACATGTATTTTCAGATGTGATTGGCACGAAAAACAAGAAGTGAAATTTTGTGCTCTTGGAACAGTCCTCCGCTACTGGTAAGAAACAACAAGTGTAGAAAATCACATAAATACAAGTGCAATTCATGATTTATGGGCACGAATGATGTTTTGAAAGTTCTCACAATTTGGCGAGTGCAATTTGAAAACTTTCAACACATCACGAGAGACCATTTTAAATTGTGAATTGCATGAGCAGTTCATGCAAGATTTTGTTTACTCAACAAAATATTGCTGCAAAGAGTGTGAATCAGTGGATGCAAATGCGTACTGGAAAATTATTTTGTGTTTTTTGTATTCACTTTCCTTTACTATTGCGATAAGCACGCCCCTCGATTAAAGGAACACTGTCCCGGCATATTTGCTCAAAAACTGTTATAAATGCATGAAATGGGCCCTAAATCTATGAAATAACAACTAAATAAACTCTAACTAAATGATAAAAAGCAATTTCTTCAAGAAATTCCATACTGCAACAAAAGTTTGCAAAATTTCAATGATTTCTGAGCCAAATTTGAAACTTGAAAAACTGACATCCTGACGTTTTTTCAAAAATCCATATTGCAATCCATTTCCATCCTCGCTGTCGTTTGTCATCCTCACTTCCTAATGGGTCCTGTCATTTGTCGAGTGCTATTCTAAAGAATCAAACCATTATTGTTCAACTTCCTATGATCTAGATATGTTTCTGAGCTTCCAAAATCATGCTAAAATCAGGACAGTGTCCCTTTAAGTGCCCTTCTTTGAATAAGGCTTAAGCATCCCCTGTTACCTGAATTTGCTTATTCAAAGAAATACTGTAGCCCCTTCATCAGTTGAACTGTTAACATTGTGCTGAAGCTGTTTTGAATTAATTTAGTCGTAAAAATGTAACACGCGCGCACGTGTAGATATGCTAATTTTGTAGTATAAGAAGTTGTTATTCAGTTTTCAACCAAGCTTGTGGTTGTTGTGTGGAACAACATAGTAAATAAATCGTGTCAAGTTCAGGAGAGAGTTGTTACAATTTGACCTTGACACAGAAGCGTAATACGTGTTTCTCATTCCAGCTACTGCATGTCAGATTTTCTGTGCTCAGTTTATGGCATTCCCCTGACTCCAAACCACCTCCCTGAGAGACCAGAAGGTATATTCTGTACTGTGATCAAGCCAGCGGATAGCAGCAGCTGGTCATCCCAGGAGGACACACAACCCAGAGGCATGAGAAGACCCATACAGGATAACGGACCTTTTGCCTCAAGGGATTACCGTTATTACAATGGAAGAGCTAGCAATCAAGGTACAGTACATGTAGAGGTTGTTTTGTCACAAGTAATGGCCCAAGTTATATCAACAGACATTTGCGTGTTGCCAATGGAAATTGAAATACGACTCAAGTTTTTTTGACACAATGTTCTGGATTGGACCCACAATAATAATTATCTTTTAGGCCTCGGAGTGTTGGTGGCAGTGACAACGTAATTGAATTTCTGTAACTTTACTATCCAGGCTGCAACCCAACACTGTGACACCACATGTCACAAGCAAGGTGTAAAAATAAAGGTTTGTTAAACTTTAAACAAAATAAATTATTTATGCTTTGCTAGAGTTGCTAAGCAAAGCCACTTTACCATAACTTTGGGAAAATTCTTCAAAACTATAGGTTTTGGCAAAAAAAATCCACAGCCAAAATTTATGCGACTCTGAGCAAAAAAAATCAACCTAACTGTCACATAGAAAAGTGTCACTGGAAATTCTCTAATCAGTTATTATTTCACGGGTGCAGTGGAAACACAAGTGGAAAATGCAAACAATTTTAAAAGGAACCATTCACTGTAAGTAAGTTAATGGTTATGCTGCATCTGTTTTCCTTGTAGGTCCCAGTTCCAGTAACAGTCCAGGTGGCGGCGCCTATACTCGCTCAGGCCCCACCTATGATAAACAGAGTCTCTACAGTGCTCAAGAAGATGACGACATTGACTATAACAGTAGAGCACAAGCACCGCCACAGGCTGCAGCCTGGCAGCCTCCGCAACGCTCATCTCAACCTCAACAACCTATGTCAGGCTTTGGAGTGGGACGAGGACGCGGAAGAGGACGGGGTAATCAGCCTATTCAACCTCTCCGGCGACCAAACCTTCCTGGAACGGCAGCAGGTGGTGCTTCAGCTAGTCAAGGTAAGTGGTGAAAGAACAGCTGACGTGTAAGCTACAACCAGTCTCTACTTTTTCTCTGATTGTTGAGCAAGAGGTGAAAAAAGCGAGTAGGCAAAACAGCGGCATAAAAATTGGGGGCGAGATGGTGGCAATAATAATATTGTTTAGTGGCATAACGGAAGAGATGTTGGTCATACATGTAAAATTGCTGCCATGTTTTTCAGTGTCTGAAGGATTTATTAATTTGAAACTTTAAGTACAGGTTATCACATCAGGGTAGGAAATTTTCATCACATAGTATTTTATGAGTTGATCTTTGGCAATCTTCATGAGATTATCAGAAATACCTTGCTAACCTTGGATAACATTAAAAAATCTTTGGAAGTCCTTGGGTGAGCTTTGGAAGTCTTGGATCAACTTTGAGATCTTTGTCAATCCTCTGCTGATTATTGGAAATCTTTGGAGTAGTAGTATCATGATGAAAAAAGAAAATCACTATTAGTTTAAACCCATTTACTCCTAAACCGGCCAAAACCTATCGTGAGAGAACCATGTTGCAAACAAAGTTTTTGACAATTTGGCTGTAGAAAAAGGCCTTTGGTGCGAAATTGCCCAGTCACTGGGTTAAATGCCCTCTTTCTAAACCATCATAATTCTGTCATTGTGCTGAATGTTATTTGGTAAAATTATGCATCATGTTGTATGTTTTGTCTTACTTCAGAGACATCTTGGAGCAGTATTGCTGCTACTGATCAACCATCAGTGTATGCGGACAGCATTCCAGCATGGGCCAGAACAGTTCCCCGAGGACGAGGGGCATTAAGAGCCCCTGCGACCAGTCCAAAGGTTTATGCAGGAGCAATGAATCCACCCGCACCAACACATGCCCCAATGCCCCCATCAGCCTGGCAACAGCAGGCGTGGCAAGGGGCAAGTGGTGTAGCGTCGCACATGAATTCTCTTGATCTGAATGGCTGACTTAAAAATCTTGTTGAACATTATAAACCCTTTAAGCTCCATGAACGATCAGTTTCCCATTTCTCCTCAGTGGGGGGGGGGGGGGGGGGGGGAGGGGGACAGGGGGATCTGAACTTCCCGCTTCCCATACATTTTACTCCCAGTTCCCTCCCCTCCCCCCCCCCCCCTTCCTTAGTGGTTTTCATATCTTTATGCTTTTACTATTGTGAAATACTGCAAAATTTTCTCCTATTTCTTCCACTTCCCACCCCTCTTTTCCCATTTCCTATAGACTTCCCGTTCCCCTTCTCCCCACTCCTCAAATTGTAAATAAATTATCAAGGATATAGGCCACAATAAATTTAACAAAGTGATCACCAAAAATGAAATTCTCTCAACTTCTACCATAACAAATGTATAGACAGCATTAAGGAGAATTTATAGATCACGATTGGGGCTTGAAGGGTTAATTGTGGATTTTTCTCAAAGTTGACATAACAGAAGGTATTTATTTTACCGTTGGCATTTTAAATGTGTTTGCCTTCTCTGAGAATTGTTGGGTTCCATGTTCTATTACAGTTCGACTACTATAACCGGGGCCACCTACACAAAGAAAATCAAACTATCTTACAGAATGGAAGCTAAGAGTTACAACTTCAGTTGTTTGAGCCAGTCAGTTTTCAATTGCCCGTTTCCGAAGTTCAAATGGAGACTGGGGACGAGTTTTTTTAAAATTTTGATTTAATTAAAATTGGAGCCCATCACAAGAAAGATCACATTAAAATTAGTCGGTTTACCAAGTTTGGGTTGTTTCATTGGATTTCAACCATGTAGAAGGCTTTCAAAAATCAGAAAAATTAGAGACTTTGTATGGATTTGGGGGACGCCATCTCTGAATTAGAGACGTTTGTATGAAATTTGGACGACCTTTGACAGCTGGTTACTATGCAATGTAACATAACCAAACTTGGTAGACTGACTAATTTTCATGCGATCTTTCTGGTGATGGGATTAAATTTTTAATATGACGTAATTTGAACAATTGGTAAACTAGTGCCCAGTCTCTTTTTGAACTTCGGAACGGGGCAATGCAGTATAATGTTTCAACTTGGAATTACAGTTGAAGCTCTCTGAACAGGACACTCTCGTAAGCAGAACAGCTCTACTTACAGCCGCCTTGACAAAACCCCGTTTGAAACTCTAGCTCATACAAACTCTGTATTTACACTTTCCCATAAGTGGCCAGCTCCATTTGCAGGCAATTTTTCCGCTTCCCGAGGGTGTCCACTTACGGGAGCTTCGACTTTATGTTGAAATTCTCTATTCTGCTCTGCAATTAACTTTGTGATTGATTTTTATTGTCCAAGTATGGGCCACCTGCCTAAATAAAGATTTACTCTATTCTACTGTCCTGGATATAGTAGTCGCACTGTTATGTCAATCGTTTGTGCCATTAATGAAAGAAGACAAAAATATTTTAATATTATTTATAGCTATATCACGTTTATATCAATAATTTATCAATATACCTTTGTACTGCTTTATTAATCAATGTTGTGATTAAGAGATGTTTCAATTTTGTTGGATGAAAAGTTTTTCCAAAAAATCATGCTTAAATGTTATATTGAATACAAATTAATCAATAATTAATATTGCTAGTTTGCGGATACAGTCGAAGCTCTCTGAGCAGACACTCTGTAAGCAGACAGCTCTACTTAATACAGCCCGCCTTGAAAAAAAAAAACTTTTTGAACTCTAGCTCGTACCAACTCTATATTTACACATTCCCTTAAGCGCCAGTTGGGGACACTTTTTCTGCTTCCCAAGGGTGTCTACTTGCAGGAGCTTTGACTGTAGTAAGTTTGATTGTTGTTTACCTATTTAATGTTACTGTTGCAAGAAAATAATAATTAAAGATTGTATTTTTAGGAAGGTAAGGAATCCTATTTGTTTAAACAATTAACTGTAGATGCGTCCTCCTCTGGGGCTTCGCATTTTTGCGATTGACAAGCGCGAAATGACTTTCATCTTGATTTAAAATATAGACTGAAAATTTTGCTCGCTCTGATTGGTTAAAAACCATGTTTTATCAGAGTATAAATCATAGAAAAGCGTGTTTGATCGTTTTGCGCGCGTAAATCTATATTTTAAAGCACATAAAGAAGCCAAAACCATGTATTATACTGTCATAAAACACTCCGGGAATTTGAGAAATTTAGAAAAACACTCGCCTGCGGCTCGTGTTTTCTAAATTTCTCTCGTGTTCTCAAATTCCGGAGTGTTTTATGACAGTATAATACATGGTTTTGGCTTCTTTGTTTCTTAAATAAAGCGTGTGTGGGAGAATGCGTGACTCCTTGCGTGACCGTGATTGACATTTTCGGAACATTCCAGTAATCCGGGCGGGGGGTGCGATGGGTGCGTCCGCACACCCCCACGGGCTGTGGAGGCCCACCTTTAGTGGACCGACGGTAAGAAAGTGAAATAGTAGTGCTTGTGCGCTAATTCGATAAACTGGACAGGTGTAGTTTGAAAATTAAGTCTGAATCAAAAACAATCGGCAGCTTTGAACGTGTTTACATATCGTCTTCATCGACAAAGGACAAACATCAAGCGAGTCATTTTCTTCATCTAAATATTCACTCCTTTGGCTATAAAAATGTCTTTAATCGAAGGTCCGCAATATGTATTTTTAGTATTCCTTTCATCGGTATTTTCTTTAACTAAACAGTTTCCAGAAATACAACCTCGATTCCAGGCTCTCCGTCCTTTTCCTCCCTTGTCGTTGAGTAGAGAGACCCTGGTTGCGGCTGGTCACGTGACTATGCGGTTACAACAATACCGCAGGGAGGGTGGGTCTTTGAGGCCGTTTTGTCAAGGTGAACAATAATTACTAACCAAGGGATCGAAGGGGCAAATCGAGTTTGGTTTCAAAAATGGAACAGCATTTTATACGGCAAGATTATGTTAAAGTGAAACAGGCTATTTGTATGGAACGTTTGTTTTTATTCTTTATAACTTCATGACATGAAAATGTATACGTGACGGATATTTTTCGAGCCACAAAAGCAGCGGCGCGAAAATTTAATACGAGAATGGAAAATTCGCTTTTGCGAACACAAAATTATATAAGCTACCGGCTATAACGATGAACCATCGACTTCAGATTCACTTTTACACTAAGTAGACAGGTTCATGATCGTAAAGCTAAACAAGGTTGTAAACCAGACACCTTGGTCTCAAACCAACTTTGAAAACAACAATAAGCTTGGCGAGCTCGTTCACAGCTAGCCTGCGAGCAGGCTCTCATAAGCGCTATGAGCGCGGAGCGCGATCGTGAATCCTTAGTATTGCGTGACGTTCCACGTTACCAAGACGACACAGCAGTTTGGGCAAATATGAGTTTATTGAACAGTGCAAAGAAACCGATAGACCAATTACTGGACAATAAACACGAACGAAACTAAGACTAATAAGACTAAAAACTGTGGAAATTAGAAATACAGGAACCTTAAAGATAGAAGGGCGGGAGCGGTGGGTAAGAGCTTACGCCTCGTCTCCGGATCTTAGGAAAGATGAGACTCTAGACCGCGCGGTCGATTATAAGAGACATTCGATATCTCTATCACTAGTTAATTAACCATCATCAATCAATGATTTCTCAATCAACCCACGTTACCAAGACGACACAGCAGTTTGGGCAAAATGAGTTTATTGAACAGTGCAAAGAAACCGATAGACCAATTACTGGACAATAAACACGAACGCCAAAACGCCCAAACTGAAGTGTAAGAAATGGTAGTGGGTTGAATGAGAAGAATACTAAAATATTCGTTGAAAAAGAAAAAGAGGCTATAAATATATACATATATTTGAAAATAATTACGCTGGAAACATGGTCTGGAGCTTGTCTGCCATAGCGTGACAAGCGCGCTGTTTCTGCTGCTGAGATAATTCTAAGTAAACAAGATAAGCGTCACTTTGCCAATCTCCCTGCAATTTGATTATTTCAGAGGGGATATGAACAATCAAACGCAAAAGGTAGCCCCACCCCGTCGAAAACTATGAGGGGAAAAATGGAGTAGGATCTAAGTGGAGCCCTAGACACTACCCGCGAAAGAAACGCGCAAAATTGCTTGTAAGTAATGGGCTGTAGACCCGACGGCGATAAGACTGTAAAAAGGGGAGCACAACCCGGACCTGGATTCAGAGATAAATGGCGACGTAGAGCTGAGATCGGGCAAAGACGAGACCTAGGCAGGGATGGGATTGGCAAGACAAGAGAGCGTTGTTGACACTGGATAGTCTTCGTAGCTGAAACATGTATATTAGCGCCCGAAGATGTGAAAACCAAATTTGCCCGTGTGATAACCTTTGGGGAAATTTGTCGCGGGTGTCTGGCACCAGATTGGATTTGCGCAAAAAAGTGAAAAATGCAACGAGAAACAAAGCCCACATAGCCGCGTGCAACGGAAGCGAAAAATCAAAACTGTCGAACGCGGCATGCAAAATGGAAGGCGTAATAGCAGATTTGCGAGAAACCGCCTGCCCTAAAAAACGTTTTACACCTCGTAACAAAAGCTGAAAATGATAATCAGAACTCCAAGTGAGTTCATACCCAGCAAGTTGATGAGCGTGTTTAAGACTGCTAAGATGATTGAGTATGGTACCATACGCGCGTGTCGAGTGACTAAATAGGCAATATAGAAACTAGGGACAACTTTCTTCGGCGTTACCGCGCCATCCATGAGAAGACGTGAAGAAGATCTTCCGAAAATATCCACGTGCAATTTGCTGTCATGTTTGTTTACATTTTGCCTCGTTTCTATTGGTTGGTTATTTGACTAATGAAGCGTAAACGAGTTGTCAACTCGCTAGGGGTCCGTTAGGGGCGGCATTCGAGAAACCTGGCCTTACGTGCAGGCTCTCGTTCAGCCCACGCCCTCGCGCTCCGCGCTCGAACGTCACGCAATACTAAGGATGACGATCGCGCTCCGCGCTCATCGCGCGTACGAGAGCCTGCTCGCAGGCTAGTTCACAGCAGACCCTGCGAACTCACTAAATTAAAACACAACGGCATTCATTTACAAATTCATTTGGAGCGAAATAGTCCCAAATTTTAGGATAAAAGAGTAGCTTACTATTTTCCCTAACTGATTCTGTGTTAGTTTGACCATAATATAGTTTTCTTGTGTCAAAAATCTACCACAACAACCGCTCGAAGCGGTTCCCTGGAAATCAACAAACTTGTACGGCACGAAATAATTAAGCTTAAATTATGTCAAACGGACTGTACGAAGGAATTTTTTTCCATCGGCGGTTTTTGCAGTGAATACAATTTAACGATCACTTAAGGTGGCTCGATGTAGTTTTTTTTTAGCGCTGGGGTGAGAGTTTTGAAAACAAAAATTCGATCAGAAGGCAATCTTCGATTTTTGTCATACTACACCATGATGATGACAAATGATGATAGATTTATTTTACACTGGTTTCCAAGCAACAGAGGTTACCATAGCAACGATTTCGGCATCCTATTGGTTTTAAACAAGGCTGATTTTCTCGAAATCTAGTCGAAAACATTGCATTCATTTTTTCATATTTTAAAGTATGCTAGTTTGACCACCTGTAGACGAAATTTCAAGAAATTCTGTAAGGCCGTTTTTGATTAAAACTGCACTGAACTTTTTGGCGGTCGTGTTTGTGTATGTCCAGAGTTTTACTTCAAAATCTTTCATTAAATTAAAGCTATATGTACCTCCCCTCTGTTGAAGGATTTTTAATGATATTAAAGACTTTGTAAGGTAAATGGATCACCTCGAATGGTTACGATTTCAAAATATTCAATTTTGAAGAACTGCGCTAGGCACCTCAGAACACGATCGAAGCGCCTAATTTACATTTAGCGGGATATTGCTAAAATGCTCTTACAGATTTTTTTTAAAAATTGTTAGGTGTTAGCGTGATGGTTGAACTTGATAATCCAATCGAAAATTCCATTAAAAAATTGTTGCAAGCGTTAGAAAATAACACCGAATTATGGGTACATTTCGCTCGCTACTGTCTTTCTCCGAACAGGGATTTTGTTTATCTTGTTTCTGGTCAGTTTCTCTCTTGATGCACGTGCAATGAATATTTATTCCAAATGCCGCGTGTGGCCAGTCGTACGTTTATGACAAATAAATGAATTTTTAAGCAGGATAGACATCAATTCTGTTCATCTTACTAATCTAATTTAAACAAAAATAAACCGAGTTTGTATTTAGAACTGTCACGATTTAAACAAATGATCAACAACCACGCTAAACGAACTTTGGGTTCCCTTTTGTACGGTATGAGACGGAAAGTAAAGGGAATGATGGGCACGGTAATCACGTACATTCAAAAATGTTTCGGCTATGCCGTCAAGCAAAACCAAAATGATGTTTAAATTAGATTAGTAAGATGAACAGAATTGATGTCTATTCCTGCTTAAAAAATTCATTTATTTGTCATAAACGCACGACTGGCCACACGCGGCATTTGGAATAAATATTCATTGCACGTGCATCAAGAGAGAAACTGACCAGAAACAAGATAAACAAAATCCCTGTTCGGAGAAAGAACAGTAGCGAGCGAAACGTACCCATAATTCGGTGTTATTTTCTAACGCTTGCCAACAATTTTTTAATGGAATTTTCGATTGGGATGATCAAGTTCAAACCATCACGCTAAACACCTAACAATTTTTAAAAAAAATCTGTAAGAGCATTTTAGCAATATCCCGCTAAATGTAAATTAGGCGCTTCGATCGTGTTCTGAGGTGCCTATAGCGCAGTTCTTCACCATTGAATATTTTGAAAATCGTAACAATTCGAGGTGATCCATTTACCTTACAAAAGTCTTTAATATCATTAAAAATCCTTCAACAGAGGGGAGGTACATATAGCTTTAATTTAATGAAAAAGATTTTGAAGTAAACTCTGGGACATTACACCAAAACACGACCGCAAAAAGTTCAGTGCAGTTTTTAATCAAAAACGGCTCTACAGAATTTATTGAAATTTCGTTTATACAGGTCGGGTCAAACTAGCCATACTTTAAAATATGAAAAAATGGAATGCGCAATGTTTTCTACTAGATTTCGAGAAAAATCAGCCTTGTTAAACAACCAATAGGATGCCGAAAATTCGTTGCTATGGTAACCTCTGTTGCTTGGAAACCACCGTTGAGTTTAAAAATAAATCCTATCATCATTTGTCATCATCATGGTGTAGTATGACAAAAATCGAAGATTGCCTTCTGATCGAATTTTTGTTTGTCCCAAAACTCTCAACCGCAGGCGCTGATTAAAAAACTATCATGCGAGGCCCCACATCAAACTCGTATTCACCATTAAAGCTGTTCTCACGATACCAAGCTTACATGTAAACTTAATGTCTTGAAAGTGATCGGCATTTATTCCGTCGGACAAAATTCCGTGGTAAAACGTCCGGATCGATCGTCGTAGTTTCGTATAGTTTGTGCTAGCTTTCTGAGAATACGCAAAGCAGTTTTCCGAGAAAAGATTATGCGCAGTTATCTTCGGCCTTTGGCACAGCCTTGTAGATGCTTGAATGTGAAAACCACATGTAAAGCATGATGTACTAATTCAACTTTGTCTTGGTGCTTTCTTTTCTTGCGGAGTGTTTTGAGAGGACCTGCTGCAGATCCAGCGAGTTGCGACTCAGCGTCAACGTCTCAACCCTCGCGATGGTAGATTTGTCACAGCGACACAACCTCTAACCAATCTTGGCGTGGTCAGCGTGACGCAGGCCGCAACCTAGGGTCCTCTCTCTATTCAACGACAAAGGGAGGAAAAGGAGAGAAGGAGGCCTGGGATCAGAGGTCTGCAGGAGAATATAGTCATGGTTTACGTTCGGTTTTTTGGCAGTGCCTAGCGTTTCATATCCTATTGCGCATCAAAGCGTGACAAAATGCATGTCTCAAGACCACCTAATCCTTATCAAAATTTCCACGGGTGGTACATGAGACATGCCACGCCGACGGCCTTCTATTCGTACCATACCAACAGTTCGCGCACTCTCACAGTGCGGCACCCCCCCCCCCCCCCCCCCCCCACCCCCCCACCCGCTCAATTCAAAATCCTGTCTACGGGCCTGCCGGTAACATGCACAGAATGGTGATAGTTAAAAAACAACGGATCGATTGAAGTGATTTTCGTTAAAAAATATGTACAAAAGCAGCTAATGGATTCACGAGTTGAAATAAATGTCAATGTCAAAACGTTTGAATCCAATGCTGGAAAAAAAAAAAAAAAATCGTCACCCAAAAAATCTCTTTCCAAACCAAAAACAAAAATCAAAAAAATAACCTCTCTCTCAAACAACTAAAAAAAAAAAAAAAAATACGCCTACTGAGAAACAAAAACTCTTTCTTTCTTGATATGCATGATCGAGATGACATATGATACGAAGCGAGGAATGTAACCTGCGTATTCAGGCGTTCTTTTCCTTTTCTTTCTTTTCCGCGGAGAACCGAGAGCGCGGAGAGAGAGCAGAGGAAAAGGAACGCCTGATACAATTATTTGCCGATTCGCTTTCCACCCACTTGTTCACATGATCTGTCAAGCCTGTCAATTTGTCAAAATCTATTTACAGTTCGTGACATTTTGGTACACTTGCCGTTCTCTTGAATTCGGTCTTCTGACCTTCTTTGCTTCAAGTGCAATTTTCTAACGGGCAAGATATGTTGTATTATGAGGAGCATTTTGAAGATAGAATAGAGCCTTCGACTGTGTTTTGCCATCAATTTCATCCGAAAACCAGCAATTGACTACGATTGGCGTTACACGACACACAATTTGCATAATAACGTCCTAGGACATGTCTTAGTCAGTCGTTATGGTTCGAAATTGATTCCATGATTCCGTTATAGAAATTTGAATCAAATAACAATTTTTTAAGCGGAAAGCTTCAGCCGTTTTTAAATGTAAGATCTTTTATATTGGCTTAGTAATGATTCAGGAAGAGTCCTTCCCTTCGCAAAAGGCGGGTAGCGGACGTGGGAAAGTCAGAAGGCCTTTCTTGTACTTTAATCGAGCGTGCACGCCGGATTGGACAAAAGGCATATTAGGTGTACGCATGATTGACGGAAGTATTGTTTTTCGACCAAGTCAGGAAAACATTCAGGAATTCTGAATGTTGTACATGAGATCCGGCAAGTTAAAGTAATTGTATCAGGCCCTCAATCTTCTTCGAGGAGGGCCTG
Organism: Desmophyllum pertusum; assembly: GCA_029204205.1. Classification (NCBI taxonomy): domain Eukaryota; kingdom Metazoa; phylum Cnidaria; class Anthozoa; order Scleractinia; family Caryophylliidae; genus Desmophyllum; species Desmophyllum pertusum. The sequence continues at coordinate 1,775,762 of MU827787.1, read as the reverse complement.
ATCGCAGGTTAATTTCCGCTTGAGTACTTTTGGACCGCGTGATTATATCGCAGCGACGACTTCTGACAGTCACTGACAGCGCCATTTCAGTTTAGCTGAGTTCACGAATTGCTTTACATGAAAACATTTCACGAGAAAACATTCACGTTAAACCGAGAACACAGTGTAAAAGTAAAGGAATTTATTGAGAATTGTTCCATTCGCGTGGACTAGACTAGATTCATCACTTCAATCAAGCCGCGCGTGATTGCATTGAAGATTTGTATCTTCGATCACAAAATGAAGTTAATGTTCGTTTGATTCCCGATTTCATGCAGGAAGGTCGTCGCCTCCTCGGGGCCACAGTTGTACTTCACTTAGCGGACTGAGAATCGTGGCAAACATCTTGGATTCAAGAAGGAAAAATTTGGACGTTCAAGGTAAGCAGTTCGATTTATAATTCGCTCGCAAACTTTTCATCAGGAGCCTAATCCTCAGGCTAGTTTCGTAATTCTGCGACGATGAGCTGAGTCAAGAAGATTCACGAATCGTTTACATTGAAAAACATTTCACGAGAAACATTTCATTTTATTAGCGAAAACGCAGCGAATAAAGTACAGGGGACATTTCACTAAGCGAATTGTTCATTCGCGTGGGGACTAGACGAGATTGTTCAAACTGCCGCGGGGGGGGGAGTTCGCATTTGTATCTCGATCACAAAATGAGGGCATCCTCGGAGATCCAGCGGGACAGTAGTGGGGGACATCCCCTGAAAAAAAATCGGCAAAGAATAAGTAGGGAGCGTAGGGTCTCCGAGGATGAAAATGGAAGTTAATGCTCGTTTCGATCGATTTCATTGCAGGAAGTCATCGCCTCCTCGGGACCACAGTTGTACTGCTTAGCGACTCTGAGAATTGTTGTTACAACGTCGAGGGAATAATCTTGTGATTAGAGCGGGGAAAAATGTTATGTTCAATTATGAAAACCTAATCATAAAAAGGTCTAAAGCTACCATGCTAAATGTATCTAGCTTACATTGTGATTTCATGTAGATGAATTAATTTATTACAAGAGCGCCGAGAACAACATTTTTGAAATTCATGAGAAACAGCGAGCAAAATCGAAAGCGATAAACGGAAAGTGAAACTGAAACTTCATGAAAAAGGCAGATCGGGGATTTCTCATCGTTATCCCGATGTCAACACGGGCAGTGTAGATGTTCCCGCCGATGCGTCTGGG